>JAAGNO010002146.1:0-32230 GCA_033439905.1 Ceryle rudis
AGAAAGAAAGAAAGAAAGAAAGAAAGAAAGAAAGAAAGAAAGAAAGAAAGAAAGAAAGAAAGAGAAAGAAAGAGAGAGAGAGAAGAATGCTCTTATTTAAAGTGAAGTTTCTTGGGGGAAAGGGTTGGAAAAAAAAATAGCTTCTGAATCTTGACTATGTTTGCACGAGTTAACTCTTTAAAAACTTCCAAGTGAGCAAAGAATAAGAGCTCTAAAAGCGTCAGATGAAAAGGAAAACAGAATGAATCAGTTTGATGTATACAGTCTCAATGCCTCCAGAAACAAATCACATGTAAGAAATTATGACTGTGAGACCTCAGTTCTTAACACAGATACCTAAATTTTAGTCTTCTGTAATTCAGGAGGTCTTAGATAAAAGACCTTTGTGACTGGCTTCTGAAGAGGAAATGACAAGAAAAGTTTTTTGAAGTGATAAATGTAACATGTTAAACAGAAACATTTGGAAAATGACTGCATTTAATGAAATATTGTCCTCAAAGATTTAAAGAATTTTCATCAAGTAATTCTATTCTAGCCCACTTCATTCAAATACATGTGAATAGAATGTACACTACAGATATCTTTGAACCTAATAAATAGTAAAACTGGGTCTTTATCTTGCCTAAAATCTTTGTAGAAAGAGGAGTAAAATGCATAGATATGCACGAACACACATATTTTTATATATGCACATAAATATGTGTGTGTACACATATATTTGACCCTTTTAATATTTTCAGTGAATTTTATTTTTATTAAATTCTTGAGTTAATAATAACAGATTGACATCATATGTTACTTACAGATATTACAGAAGCCTTCTTGAATATTACCAGTCTATCTACTTTAACTGGCAGATAATGAAACAAGCATTTTATGCAGTGACTTTTGATGGACAGCACAGTCTCTTTCAGCATAAGCTAACACTCAGAGAAGTCAGGACTCACATTGTGGGACCAGTAATAGATTTCTGTGCTGAATGTAGTTTTCATATGAATTTGTTTCCAGTTCTTATATCTGGCATTCAAATATTGAAAAAAATATTATAACACTCAATACAGTGTATAGATAATTTATTAAATTGCCTATGAATAACTATTTTATAGCACATGTACCCAAATATATTAGATGGACTATAACAATATTTTCCAGTGTAATATGCATACATGTACATTTATTTTTCTACTCATTGTCAAAAGTATGTCCAGAAATGTAGAAGACACAGAATATGTTGTTCCTTCTTCCAGGTTCTCATAATTTAAATAACAAATTGAAATTATATATACAGTAAAAAATCCATAATTTTATCATGATCTATGCATATCCAGAAAAAACTTCTGTAGCATATTGCGTCTTTTTCTTTGACTTTCAGTATTACAGACATTTTCCTGATTCATTTTTCAAGAAAAGACCAGAATCCTCAGAGTTCATTACTTGAAAGATTATAGATGATTCTAGCCACCAATGGCATTTGCACAAACTTAACAAAAGTTGCAAACATTTAAGACCAATTGCTATTTAATGGTATACAGTAATCTTATTTAAATAATTATAGGAATGCACTGGAGTCTTTATGATACAGATATTAAACAGATACAAAAATGCATGTGGACCAGCTATAATAAAACACAAGGAAGAATATTTTTCTTCTCACTTATAAAAGAGTAGATTAGACTTCACTCCTATTAATACTTATCACATGAAGTCACCCACAAAATCAGTCAGCTTACATCTAGTATAAAGTCAAACTGAGGTCATAATAAGGCATGAAAGTCTGTTACCCCTTTCAAAATATAAAATAGAGACACGTCCTTAAGATCTTCTATATTGTTTGAAAGATTTATCATTCAGAATTATGCTTCTAGAATAAAGACCAAACAATCCTTTTGTATAATTGCTTACAAAAATATATTAGGCATTCATTTTAATATAAATGCACCAGTATTTAAATAAATTAAACTATATTTGATAAATAGAGAATACATATAGGTTGCAAAGTTTTATGAGATCTATAATTTGGTAATTATTTACAAAGTATTTTCCTTTTTTTTTTTTCAAATTGAGAATTTACACCTCATATGCTTTTTTTCAAGGAGAAAAGAAAAAAAGGCCTAAATTATTTAAGACGATTACTCTTGGATTGCTCAGTAAAATATTGAAAAGTCACAAACTGGGTCTGACAAAGAACAAGTATTTCCTTGGACCCAGCACAGTAGTATGTTAAAAATAAGTCCATTTGTCAGTAGTCTCTCTCCTTATCTAAAATTTCTGTAAGATTCTTCTCTTCAACCTTAACATTCTTTGTCAGGTTAAGGTCCAAAAGCAGAACTCACCAAATCTTAATCTTTAGATGATGCCTCCTAACTGCAGAAGCACTCTGGGAAAGCTTTGCATTTGGGTTTTTTGTGGCATTTTTGTTTCAGTTTGGGTTGTTTGTTTGTTTGTTTATTTTATTTTTCTAGAGGTAAAAACAACATAATCAATAAATATTATCTTGAAATATAAGACATATGCAGCCAGGATACAGAAAATATATCTTATCCAAGTGTAGAAAACCTCTTTTTGCTACTTTTGTGGAACTGGGTAGTGTAAGATATGCCTAATGTCTTTGGGGCATCATTTTGTATCAGGAGAAATGCATTTCCAAGGGCATCTGGTTTTAAAGAATTTCTCTTACTTCTCTTTCAAGGTCCATGTAGAAGTCTGTTGTATGAGCACATTAGTTTGTCCAACAGAAAAAAAATGGCTTTGGAACATAAATTTATCTTTTTTTTTTGCAGCCATCTTTGCCTTAGGAAGCCTCAAGGCCATGCAGCTCAAAAAAATATCTGAGAGCATCACTTCAGTTCCTTAAGTTTCAGCTGACAAGGTGCCCTTGGTGCAAAACAGCTTAGGGCAACAGACTAACATACAATTTTAGAAAACTGTGCCTTTGAGAAGACAGAAAGAAGGGATTTCTTTATAATATCTTGGAGGCTGTCAGACCCATATTGAACTCCCATATTAAGTCAGGTAATTATATCAAGCCCCTCAGTTACAGCCAAAGGAATGTGCACTTGAAGATGTTAATCCATGCCAAATGAAAACACAACTAAATGAACAAACAAACAAGCAAGCAAACATTCCCACAAATGCCGTAGGGCATCGGCTTTGTTCAGGTAGTTTTTTACTAGGATACCTCAATGGCATAAATGAATAATAAAATGCAGTAGACAGACCATATCCCAGGTAGATAACACACACATGAAGTGAAAGATAAAGAAGCTCTATTTTCACATAACTTTTTTGTGAGGTAATAAAAGTGTGAATTAAAAAAGAAAGAAGAAATGGATGTTAATAAATAAAGACAATTGGAAGCAAAAATGGAGAAGACAGAAAGCACATCAGAGGATGAGGATGAGAGAGAAAATAGAGGAAGAAGTATTTTAAAAGAGAAGAAGGCAGGCAGTTGGTTCAGCAGGGAATGACATGAGGTTCTTTACATGTTATAATATTATGTGCTATAGTAGTACTGTATTATTGTTATATGCTATGTTACATGTTATAGTAGCAGTTCTACTGTCAAACTTTAGATATAGACAGGACTAGACCTTTTAAAACAGCAAGGAAAAGAAGTTTCATCTTCAAAAACATAGTTTTATTGAGACACAGGAAGAATATTTAATTATAGATCAGCCAGAACAGAAGAATGGTAGATAGGACAACACAAGCAGAAAAAGTAGCTTGCATTCAGCCAAGTCATATATATAAAATGAATATACAAAATACCTTCAGAAGAGATTCCCATCTTTTGTTTGTCAAAGCAAATGCCTGTACTGAGAGTTTTGAGACATAAGTGAAAGTAGAAGAAAAAGAGTGAAAAAAAAATGTTACTAGCAATAAAGGCATTAAATCATAGTCACTAGTCTCTGTCTTTAAAATACAACAAATTTTCTTCTTTTTTTTTTTTTTTTTTTGCTTCTGCAGTGATTTATTTATATAATGGTTGTTAAAGTCCCAAGGGTGTTGTAATCTTTTGCTGCTGGTGTGGTTCACTTCCGCTTTTCTAATCCATGTATTTTTTTTTAAATTACTTTGTCTGAAGAATTGAATTTGGAGAATGCCAAATTTTCATGTCTAATATTCTGTCTTTGCCTTTAAACAAAATACATGATAGAATAATTCATCTCAGGAACATCCAGTAGTTTGTAGTAACTACGGAATTTGATTTGTGAAACACATTGTATATTATTTAAGTTACATAGGAAAGGGTTCTCATATACAAGCTGTAAGAATATTTATCCCACAGATATTTACCACCTCACAGCAATGCCATGAAAGCTTAAGCAGGAAGGATGAAGGGCAGTTCTGCACACTCTGCAGGATCAAGCAAGCTGTTAATTATAAAGGCTGGGTTAAGCACTCGTGACACATAGGATAAGGGAATATGCTAGCAGTCTTACTGATTTTAAACATCCTTATTGATTAAGGAAATGCTCCATATAAAAATTCTTGTTCCATGGTGATGTACTTCAGAGTTTTATGCAGAAGAGATGGGGTTACCCCAAGTGCCCCATGGCTTACACAACTTTTATTTAGCTACAGTCTAGTTGCTTTAATTTAGAATTTGGCCTTCGTTGAGAGATGAAAGCAGACAGGAATAAAGAAGGGCTTGTGCATTCTTAATTGACTTCGCTGAACATGTGAGGAAATTATGTGTCTTGAAGTGAGAACCTCAGAAAAATCTCATGAATAGACTTCACATCTGCTGACTCCATATAAGCTTGATTCCTTATTTGGTGGCAATGGAGGCAAGTTAAATGTTATCTGAAGGGCTGGATTTCTGCTAACTGTTGAAAACCTCAGATGATTAGTTTGCTGAAAGAGTTCTGAAATGTTTAGAGAAGTGATATGCTGTCATTCTTCTCAAAAGCATCCATGTGATGCATGCTACATAGTGCTATTGCAGAATGAATAAAAAAAAAGCACTCTGTCTCACAGTAAATCTGCCATACTTGTCATATTGCTAAAGCTAAAACTGTACATTAAAAAAATATAATAAAGGAATGCATATGGAGAAATCTATATAAGGAACTTGAGTATCATAGAATTATAGAATACTAAGGGTTGGAAAGGACCTCTGGAGATCATGGAGTCCAACACCCCTGCCAAAGCAGGATCACCTAGGCCTGGCCATACAGGAACGTATCTAGGCAGCTTTTGAAGACTATTTGTAGAGTATAAAGAATATTTGTATAATTTAAAGCATATACAGAGTATAAAGGACATTACAGTATTCACTGTCTAATACTATATGTTTTAAAAGTATTCATAGAATTCAAACTATATTTATAAACATCCTCAGGATGGTGCGCTCTACCCCAAAGAGCAGGGAAGTGTGTTCATATCTGAGTCTGTTCAGTCTCCTCACTCTCAGTTTGGTTTTAAACTGTGATTTCTGGTCTTAAACTGACCCACTGAAATTCAAGTTTTTTCATTGATGTTATCTTGGGATTTTGAGTCCATCTGCGCTTTCATTCAAAATTGAGTTGAATCAGAACAGAATGTGGATGCAAAACTACCCAGAACCATACAAAGGAAAAAGCATGGATGAATCTCTCCGGAGAAAAATTGTCTAAACTGAAAAATCTCACCTTTGAAGTTTTAAGAAAACATCATAGATTCTAAATGTTGTGCAAAAATGGACACAGACACACTACCCAACCTGGTTTTGCAGGTCTGTGATTACTGTACTATTTAATAATATAATTTTTTAATCTTCCTGCTCCTTACTTACTATAGTAACAACACAGAAATTAATATCTATTTTTTTAGAAACAAATTATTGGGAGTAGAGATGTTCAAAGGCAAAGCTTTCTTTAATAATTCTGATGCCTACAGATTTATTGAGAGAGAACTAAAAATTAATCTTGTATGTGGAGATCCTTGGCATCAGATTATCGTATAAACTAAAAAGCACAGTATTTCTTTCTTTATTTTTGCTTTAAACCTGTTGGTAACTCATCATACCTTAGAAAATTATAATTTCCATATGTAATTTTACCCTAAACAATGATACAATATTTTAAAAATAATTTTATAGTAACTTTTTCCTCCTGTTTATCTTGGTTTGATTACATAGGACTTTACCAAGTACTACTTCTGTCCACTAATTATGCTTTATAAAATATTGGTCATCGCATAACTGCTTTTAGAATAACTTGGTTTTTGAATGTGGCTGGTTGCTATTAAGTGGTTTTATGGTTCTTGAAACCGTAAAATAACAGCTGAGACATAATTTTTGCAGTCAGTAAATATACATATCCCCAAGTAGTCATTATAGACACCACTTGTTTATTTGATGGAGATAGTTTATTATTTGTGGCTAAAGTATCTGGGCAAGCACACTTAACATTATTTAAGAGTTTATTATGAAAGTATTCAAGTGTTATGAGCCATTTTTCTCCCTACAGATGAAAATTATTTCCTTAGGAGAGCACATCAGCTTTTTGCTTTGTGTTACATAAAATGGTACTTACATATATAAACAAACAAACAAAAACCCAAACAAAAAGAAAACACTAGATATCTATTAGAGATGTTGAACTTTGTAATATATTGTAGTTTCCATTTGATAAAGGTTTTCAAGGCAGTGGGTTAAAACAGTTATGAAATAAAATTTTAAGGACAGCATGAACACAAAGGCAATTTTATTTTTGCCATATTTCATCGATATTTAACTCAAGTACTAAAGATGTACACAATCTGATTACTTATAGACAGCAATATGTAAGTGTAATCATGCAAACACTTATGCATGTGCTTACTCAGGTCAATGAGACTACTTATGAATTACAGTCAATAGTCCTTTTTTTATAAGCACTTACTGCCTGGCATTGTGCTCACTACACAGAGGGTAATGGATTATTCATGCCAACAAGCACATAACCTACTAATAAATGTTTGCAGGATGTGCCTTAAGACCATTTCCAGGATTCATGTTGTCCAACACTAAATTCTATCTGCAAATAAAATGAAGTTTGCAATAAGAAACGACTTGCACAGGTGTAGAGTAATCAATGGTTTTTGTAGCTTATCATTTTACCATCACATTATCCTCTGGAATCCTCGGTTTCATTTCCAAACAGCGCCTAAGGCACTTTAGAAATTGCAAATGTGGTTTTTTTCCAAGTGCTATCAGCAAGACAAAGTTCAGCAAAAGTTGAAAGAAATGTTGAGTTAACATCATCGCCATGTTTAAATCAATTCACTTTGTCTCCTTCCAATTTTTCACATACACCACAGTGAATACGTCTGTTGTCAGAACAACTTCTTATTAGAATATAAAAAACTGAAACAAAATATATCATGTGTAAAAAAGGACTGGCCAGTTGGGAGGAATGTAGGAACATTGACAGAGTATTCAGGAATGCAACAAGGAAAGTTTAGGCCCTCTTGGAATTAAATCTGTCAATGTAAAACACAACAAGGAGTCCTTCAAGTGCATCTCCATCTTTTTTGAATGGTCCCAGTGAACAGGACCTGAAGACTGGAGGAAAGCAAATGTCACTCCAGTCTTCCAAAAGGGCAAGAAGAAAGACTCGGGAAATTACAGGCCAGTCAGCCTCACCTCCATCTGTAGACAGGTGATGGAACATCTCATTCTGGAAGTCACCTCTAAGCATGTCAAGGAAATTAAGGTTATAAGAAGTAGTCAGCATGGATTCACCAAGGAGAAATCAATACCTTCTATGACAGTGTGACTAGCTGCATAGATGAGGGGACAGCTATCAGTGTTGTCTGCTTTGACTTCAGCAAGGTTTTTAACACTGTCTTCCATAACATATTCACAGGTAAGCTCATGAAGTGTGGGTTTGATGAGTGGACAGTGAGGTGGATTGAGAGCTGTCTGAGACAGGGCTCACAGGATTGTGATTAGTGGCACAGAGTCCAGTTGTAGGCCAGTAGCTAGCGGTGTTCTTCAGGGGTCAGAACTGGGTCCAGTCTTGTTCAACATATTCATCAGTGACCTGGATGAAGGGATGGAGTGGACCCTCACCAAGTTTGCTGATGATACAAAACTGGGAGGAGTGGCTGATACACCAGAAAGCTGTGCTGCCATCCAGCATGCCCTGGACTGGCTGGAGAGTTGGGCAGAGGGGAACCTAATGAAATTCAACAAGAGCAAATGTAGAATCCTGCACCTGAGGAGGAATAACCCCATGTACCAGTACAGGTTAGGGTATGACCTGCTGGAAAGCAGCTCCAAGGAGAAAGGCCTGGGAGTCTTGGTGGACAACAGGTTAACCATGAAATAGCAATCTGCCCTTGTGGCCAGGAAGGCCAATGGTATCCTGGGGTGCATTAAGAAGACTGAAACCATCAGGTCCAGGATGCTTCTCCTTGCCCTCTACTCTGCCCTAGTGAGACCACATCAGGAGTATTGTGTCCAGTTCTGACCTCCCTGGTTCAAGAGAGTCAGAGAACAAATGGAAAGAATCCAATAGAGACCTACAAAGTTGATTAGGGAACTGGAGCAGCTCTCTTATGAGGAAAGGTTGAGAGAGCTGGGGCTATTTAGCCTGGAGAAGAGAAGGCTGAGAGGAGACCTTATCAATTTCTATATATATATATCTAAAGGGTGAGTGTAAGGAGGATGGAGCTGGACTTTTTTCAGCAGTGCCCAGTGATAGGACAAGGGGCAACAGTCACAAATTAGAACACAGGAAGTTCCACCTAAACGTAAGGAAAAGCTTCTTCAATGTGAGGTTGACAAAGTACTGGAACAGGTTGCCAGAGAGGCTGTGAAGTCCCCTTCTCTGGAGACTTTCAAAACTTGCCTGCACACCTTCCTGTGTAACCTGATGTAGGTGAAACTGATTTAGCAGGGGGGTTGGATTAGCTGATCTCCAGAAATCCATTCCAAACCCTACCATTCTGCGATTCTGTGAAAATTATAGACAATGTGTGTAATTCACCAGAATAAAGATATTTTGTCTGATATTGTGCCTTGAACATCCAGTTAACAAGAAAATGAAACAAAGTTCATATTTACCTTGTTCTGGTAGTAGCAGTGTTTTAATTATAACTATGTTTACGGTCAGACTCAATGATCTTAAAGGTCTTTTCCAACCTAAACAATAATGTGATTCTAAAATTCTGTGGTGGTCAGAGTGTCCTTAAATGAGGCAAGGTTTGTAGAGAAAGGATAGACCAATTTTTGTTACAATAATGGATTTTTAGATCAATTGAGAGAGCTTGAGAAAGATGAGGTTAGCTTTTCAGAAAATTATTCTTTGGACTTGTAAGTCAAATCCTAATTTTCTATTTTGCTATTAGCTATTATACCTAGATCAGAAAAGACCTCTAAGATCATCAAGTCCTACTGTCTACCCAATATTATCATGATCATTAAACCACATTCTGAAATGCCACATCTACATGTTATTTTAACAACTCCAGGGATGGTGACTCCACCACCTCCCTGGGCAGACTGTTCCAATGACTCACCACTCTCTCACTGTAGAAATTTTTTCCCAATATCCAATCTAAACCTCCCCTGGAGAACATAAGTCCATTTCCTCTCATCCTGTCACTTGGGATAAGAGGCCAACACCATCTCCTTTCAGGTAGCTGTAGAGAGCGATAAGGTCTCCCCTCAGCTTCCTCTTCCCCAGACTAAACAGTCCCAGCTCTGTCACCTGCTCCTCATAAGACATGTTCTCCAGATGCCCCAGCAGCTTTGTTGCCCTTCTCTAGACCCCCTCCAGCATGTAAATGTCTTTCTTATACTGCAGTGTCCAAAACTGAACACAATACTCAAGCTGAGGCTTCACCAGTGCCGAATACAGCGGCGCAAACACTTCCCCTCCTTTCAAACCATACTTCCTGTATTTGTTTCATTATGGCTGTTCAAAGGATCTGGTGTTGGTAAATCTGATTCAAGCTCATTTATTTATACCTGGAAATATAAATCTAGTTGCATGTTCCATCATCATACAGCAATGTATAAAATGGATACAAACACATTTTTTGAATTATGACAAACCACAGCAGTCTTTTCATCAATAATGTACAGACAAGAAAATCTATTTCTGCATTAAAAAAAAAAAAAAAGAAAATAATTATTCAGTAAGTTCATAGTTCATTTCTGAAAAGAGAATAAAGATAAAAAATATTCTGTTAGGTTATTTGTTCAAAATTATTTTCACTATCTATGAAAAAGCATCTGCTGTCAAAAAGATTGTTAGTGGAAAGAAAATCTGAGCCTCTCAAAAAAGTGTGTGCAGTAATGCAAGCTGCTTTCTACTACCTAAATTAATATCCATCTGAGCATCATAATTCAAAACCAGAGGCCTGTAGAATGTACACAACTGTAGGTTTATCCCCTGCAATTCATGAAAATCTTTACTAGAGGTATACTCTTTCTTCTTCTTTTTTATTCAGGAGAAGACGGGTGTATACAAAATCCTAAAGAGCAGTCAAGAGACCCATAGGTCTAGGTCCCGAATTCAGAAGTGGTTTAATCCTTTTTGACTGAAGTGAAGCACATTCCTACATTTTACCTTGTCCTACTCCACGTCTTACAGAGCTAACTGAAATACTGATATTGATAAAGCTAAACAGGATTTGAAAGTTACAGTATTATTCAGTTGGAAAAATTGAGGATATAGAAAGCACAGAAAACTATCAAAAGAATGAAGTTGTTAAGGATGCATCAAGCTGTGAGTGAGGAAACTTAACCAAACTCCCAAACACAAACATCCTCTCTTACAAAGAAGTTTCCAGGTGTACTGTGGCAATCAGAGAGATGCAGCCTAAAGGCACAGGGACTGCTGGTGATACCTAATCAAAGAGAGGAGCAGGTGCTGTGCTAGAATCCCCCTCAGGCTCTAGAGAGCAGTGCTAGAAATCTTTGCAGCCACAGTGTACCTTCAGTCCAGAGGGAGGGATTCGTTGCAGATGTGTCTTTTGGGCAAAAGAATGAGGCTAATTTTCCTTATAATTCCCTTTTAGTTTTTATATATATTTTTATACATACACATCAGTAAATTATTAGCTATGTCAAGACGTGCTAGCAAAATGAGTCATATAAGAATGTGTTTGTAGGATGTGAGTTTATTCATACCTTTAGCTAGGGAGACATGAATTACCCCTTTCTAATGCAGCTCCAGACTTAGTTCTACATATTCATTTTTACACATTGCTCATCAAGTTCTTGTGAAAAGTCAATAGAAGTATATAACAGTATTTCTAAAGGTGAAGCATAATTTCCTAACATTTTCTATGATGCATCAACAAGATAAATTGCAGGCATGTAAATACACATCTGGGGTTCATGAAAGCTTAAGGAATGTGTTCCATGGAATGCTGTTTGCAAAACTATCATTATGTTTCCTCTCACTTTAAATTAAAATACTTTCTGATGAAAGGTGTTTGTAATTAACAAAAGTGGATTGGAAACTAAATGAAAGCTAACTTTATGTGAGCCAGAGGAACAACGTTAAAAGCGGAAAGCAAGCAGTAGTAACAGAAATATACTGTAGCAACCACAATACCTGCTTTAGTTTTCTAAAAATAAAAACCAGTGTACCGATGTTTATAAAATATGTTTGAAAGCACAATGCCAACACCAGCATTACAGAAATGTACACAATTGCATGCTGAAGTGCCATAAAAATACAAATCAGGACATACTCAGCAGCAACACCGTAGCATTGCATTTCAGCGCTTGCACAAGTCAGCGTGAACATTACACAAATTCATGTCATGGTATATTTAGAGTCATCTCTTGGACTCTTACTGTTGTAGCTAGCCCTTTTCTTTTATGCCTCCTGCCTTTCTTCATAAACTTTTGCAATGTGTTAAGTTTTTAGTTCCCATAAAACAGAAACTGTCCTGCACAACTGATTTGTAAAGCCATATTATCCTATGGTGAAATTCAGGTCATAACAGATGTTCACATAATATTGCACACAAAATGTGTGTGAAATCCATATGAAAAGCCTGTATTTACCAGAATTCTAGCTACCCTGAAAATGTGTATTTATAATAAACTTCTCCCTAAGAACTTTAACACTCAACAACTTGTTATCAACTTTTTGGTAGTGAGGCTTCAAAATAAATGCTGTTCTTGCTGTTGCAACTTAATGGAAAAGCATATATACATGAAAAATTGGACTAAACAGAGATTTCTTTTCTTTCAGGGTTTCTAAAGTTAATATCATAGTGTACTAACATTTCTGTGACCACAAGGGGATTTGCAGCAATTTTGTCCATATGTGGTTTAAAACTTGAGTTTCTCAATGCTATTAAGCAGTTTTATTTTTTTGCAGTGGTGTTGAAGAAGTTGTGAGTCTTGCACTGCA
The DNA here is from genome assembly GCA_033439905.1 of Ceryle rudis. Lineage (NCBI taxonomy): Eukaryota > Metazoa > Chordata > Aves > Coraciiformes > Cerylidae > Ceryle > Ceryle rudis. The sequence goes on from JAAGNO010002146.1 coordinate 12,348, forward strand.
ATATTCTGATCTCTGGAAAGGTTTGCTGCTACATATGATTCATCACGTGTACACACAGCTAGCACATTGTTGGCACTGAAAGGAAGAAAACACATAAACCCAATCTCTTTCTTAATAATAGAATTTTTACAATAGAATTTTGGCAAGAGAAAAGCCTCATAAGCAGTGCGTCACACAAAGAAGCAATGTTCTGCACTTGGATTGGATGCTTCAGAATAGAGGAACAGTTCAGAAGGAGAGAATATCTCTTCAGTTGTGTGCCCCATGTTACAGACAGTTATGTGCCTTAATACATTGCATCACCTTTAATAAATCTTTCAGTTACATGCAGATGCTGACACTCATCAGCAAGGGGGATCAGTTTGTGGTCTCAGCTGCTGGTAGAGACTTCTTCTCAGCAACACTGCAGGAAGTATGAAGTACAGTTGAGGAACTGGATTTAAGTTCACTTGAGACTTCATTGCTTCTGCAGCATTTTTGGAGACATATACCTGGATTCTGTAATCCTTGTATTGCCTGTGTAGTCAAAAGTACTATAGTCTACAGTATCACTGTAGATCTCACATCACATACCTCAAGGTGCAGCAAATTTTTTTAATGACTTAACCTGTTTATTTCATGCTTACAACTGGCTGATGGATTTTAGAGATGGTAGTCTCTAGAAGTCATAACCTATTCCTCTCTTTGCTGAGGAGAACTACCTGGAAGGCTGGAGTGCTGTCAGAAGTTGATAGAAGTTTGGGAACAACACTGAGAACATGGTCCTAGTTCTTATATGTTCTCTTACAGGATGAATAACTTGTTTTTCCTTTGCTTATTTCCTTTCTGCCTCTTCTACGAAATTTGAACCTAAGATGACAGGATGATATTTCTGTTCCCAAAAGGAATCCAATTCATTAACAGAGAGCCCTCAGAAAGCCCTCAGCATCTACATATGAAAAAGTTGGAGATGTCCATCTGAATAACCAAATAAAAAAGAGCTCTTATGTGAGTGGGTTAGGATTTTTGATTTACACTGATACATAAAATGTCTCTTCAGCAGGCACAGCTGCAAGTCATATAATGCTGTCTCAGAAGAACTGGTGCTCAGCTAAGAAGCATCAACATTATATGTTTGCTATCATTTGTTTGATGGTTTTCTTTTTTTTTTTTTTTTTAAGAATTCAGAAATAAATAATAGACTTGTTATAAAATCTGAAACTCAGATACTGTTTTTTCAGATAATTTGCTTTCTCAAGCAAGTATCAATAGTATCACTGCTCACCTCTCCTAATGCTTTTCTGTTAGACATAGCTGCAGAAGGTAAAGTATATACTGACTGCAGTGACTTAATATACAATTTGAGATGAAAATGAGAATGGGAAAGAATGGGAAAACTGTTTGACTTGTCCAATTCTTGCCTAAGTAATCTACATGTATCAGAAAAGAGGAAGAAATAAAGAAGCAACATTAAATTGCACAGGAGAGGAAAACAGAGGAAGTCAGATATGAAAAGGGTTGAATAGTGCCTGCAAATAAAAAACTGTTATGTCCCACTGTTCATGTTATACAAATACTTTATTCAGTTCAGAAAAAAAAATGCATTTTATATTACTTATATGGTTGGTCACTCAACTTGACAGGCATATACCAAACTTTTTTTCAATAACAGAAATAGAAATAAAAAAAAAGCACTATCTACCAAGAGGATAATTGATTCCAAAAAGAAAAAAAAATATCTGCCCTTAGTGCTGTCTGTTGACTGATAAATCATAGATCAAAATCCCTCCTATAAAATATTGAAGCAAGCCTTATACTCCTCAGGCATAGATTGGCACTTCAATGATTTGCACATACTAAGGACCATTTGAATCCAAAATAAATTCAGGATGTTGCACTGGTGTCTGATTTCATCTCAATTTTATAGCCATCTGCTCATGACAACTCTAATTGTTATGTTTCTGAAAAGGAGATGGACATTCATTAAGAGTACATTTAAATATGCAAACCATGGGAATGTTCACTTTAACAGGATAGTTAGTTTTTCTTCCTTACAGAATCTCCAGATATAGGCCAACATCCAGCGGAGATGGTCTGCAGCTCATATGTCTAACTTTTTTAACATACAAATGATTTTAATCTTCAATGGAAATTTTTTTTTCTACTTCGTTTTCTGGAATGAGATACATAGCTATTGTTTTTAAGATAGGAAGATTATTTTTCTTCTGCAGGCATTTCTTCTGTAAACAGACTTTCTCCTCCTGTCTGTTCACAAATGACATGCCTCATTTTTCCTAACCAAAAATGTGCAAACTAATACAAATAGAACATATCAAGCAGGTATTAAATTGCTGTCAGGATTGGCTTGTCAATAATAAGAACTATAACTGAGGTTGTGACAAAGCCTCCTGCATGCCTTAATTGTGTCCCCAGATAGAAAGACAAGTCATGGGGGCTTTTTATATAGGTGACATCTGCAAAATATATAGTTGTCCTCTACTCTTTCAGTGAATTCTCTTTGGCCTTAGAAGATAACACAAACTTTTTCATTCTTTGTTCACTTGATTAAAAGACAAAACCATCAACACAATTAAACTACAATCAGGCTTTGAACTAAACCATATGTCCCTTTTTCCTCATTAGATAAATGAATTTGCAGGCCATTAAGTACCAAACCTTTGCCCTTAGACATACTTTTACACTTTTAGGCGACCAACTCTTTCTAATATATCTGGAACTGTGTATGAAAATGCTGTGAAATGAAATGACATTTGAAAAAAATTTTAAAACTTTGATGTCCATGTTGAAACACTTTTGCAGAAATACCCTTAAGGGATGGATATTTCATAATTTAAATTGATAAGTTTTTTTCTACACAAGAAGATTTTGATTAAAAAAAAATAAATTCTGTGATTGTAAGTAGTACAACACAATGAAGCAAGAAAATGTTTTACTTATGTTTGAGCCACAAAACATAGCAATATTTTATTAAAAATTCCATGATTGTACAGAAAATTAGCATTGTTCAGCTGTCATAACTGCATCTCTTGCAATAGATTGGTTTAAGTTTTGTCTTAAATCCAGCTGTCCTGTGCTCACAATATTTGATTTCAGGATAATGGCAACATCTTCATAGCTTATTTATTTTCAGATAAAGGATGGATAATTTCAGCCATAACATATTTTTAATGAGATTTTTGTCATGAAGAAATTTTGGGAAATATTCTCTGCTGGGATAAATTGTTCCAGTTCCAGCTTCAGACAATCCTTATTCAAAAGTTATGATAATACTGGAGAGAATACATTTTGTATCTGGACAGGCAAACTTTCATAAGAATTTTTCAAGGCTGAGCTATATGAAGCAGGACTTGCTATAAAGAGCCATCACTAGCTACCAAGACATTTAAAAATAGGCATTGGCAAAGAGAACAGTGGTATCCTAGAATTATCCATCAAGCACTGCTGCATTCTTAGATTCCTTTGAATGCTTCTTGAGCTTGCAAGGTAAGCCAGACAACTTCAAAGAATTGCTGGCTTCCCCACAGGGACATCTCTCCATCTAAGTCACTCTTTTTCTCCTGCTGTGCTCTTTGAAGAGCAATATTATATGCCCAGTACTTGGATTGTGGCCATTCTGAATACAGTCATGTGTCAATTAGTCCTTTCTTTTACTTTTTTTTTCTTTCTGTGTCAAAAATAAACAATTCTGTCCTTAAATCTGTGTCCAGTTATACAGCCTGAATAATGGACATTTTTTGTATGTGTCTAATTCTCTTAATTCCTCCCAGTCACCCTCACTGTAATACAAGCCTAAACCTTGTCACCATTGTTGTTTCAATTTCTTTTTCCAGCAGACAGATTGATTTCTTTGGCTAATGCCATCATCCCTCCCTCAGAATCATTAAATGGCCTGAGGATGCCACACCAAGTCATTATTACTATTCTCTCTATCCATATCAGGTACAGCTTGGCTGGTTTTAGTTACTCCTTGTAAATATCTGATCTAGAGATGATGTTTGTTCACTAGATCTTGTGGTTTGGAATCAGACATTTCTCTATAGAAGACAACACCAAAAAAGAATATCTTCCATAAAGGCATTTCCGCATAACCAACTTTCTTTTCTTGACATATTTTGGTATTTTTTAAATCTTTCTACTCATAGTTGGCAACTATGTGCTGTATTGCAGGCAGAGGGAAAGACCTTGTCATGGTTCCAAAGCTTACGATTCCCAAGACTGTGCTAATGCTTTTCTTCTTCATGTTGCTGAAAAGGTTATTTATTGCTAACACTGACATGAGCATTAAAGCTAGACTTTACATCTTAGATGAGCATTGCTATTCTTCATGCAGTCAGATTCCAGATTATTCCTCTTTCCAGAACCATTTGTAGATGCTTATACACACACACAAAAAAATTACTATAGTCAAACATGAAAGAAACACTGACAAATTTAATATTCTGTTTCCTCTTTTCCCACCCCCACAGCACTCAGTGATATCTGACCCATCCTATAAAAGCTACAGCAGCATGCGTGGGTGTGCCGCTATATCTACTAATGGCATTGTATTTATTTCAAGGGGAAGCATTAATATGAATTAGTAGAGCTGTCATGGTTTTAATTTCTTAAACATGACATGACTTGGAAGTGCTTCTGATGAGGAAAGTAAGTAAATACTATGAAGCCTGAAGAGCCCTAAAGGCACTTAAGAGGGTTACAGATCCTGTCACTATTCCTTTACCTAAGGTATTCCTTCCTACCCTGGTACTAGTATGCTTTACAGTCTTTAGCTTCACAACAAACGGTTGTGATGCCTGCAACAGTTGTAAGGCTATAGTACTGGGGCTGGAGACATCAAACACAAAGCTTCTGGGGGCAGATCCACTGACAGACTGATACACCTCATGTGACATCGGACGTCAACACTGGCATTCAGGTGTCATCCCACTGTACGGTTTTAATGTCCAAAGAGATGCCTATGTTAGACCTTTGGGTGTTTAATGTCCTATAGTTCTATTTTGGGAGAAGACTTGAAGTGCCTAAGGCTTGACATGTCAGAACTCTTCAATATTGTGCACTTCTAAGTTTCACTAGGATTCACAATTTGGGTGTTTTCTGCTGGAGAAGGAGCCTGTTCCACCTGGTATCCTCAGAGTATGTCTGCCCTGAGAGAACTGTCAGATAAACAGGTCCCTTCTTTTTCTTAAACCATAACTGATGAAGGAAAGCGTAATAGTGTTGTAGTGAAAAGGCAAGAGTGAAGCAGTCTGACAGGATGTGAAGAATCAGGATCAGATCTCTTCACTACCTTTACTTTCCCCTTAAAAGAAACAAAAGCTGTATCACCCAGCTTACAAATGAAGGCTATCCTAAGGTGTGCAGGGTAGGGGACATCTCAAAATCTTCACAATGAAGTATCATGGTGCAGTGGGGAACCAAGTGAACAGATGACAGTGATTTGCACAAGTCTTAAGTGAACATGAACTCCAACACTGCTTAAAGCCTACTGACACTAGTAGGCTGAATGAGAAATGATCTTGAATGCCTATGAGCTCTAAACTATGGCCTTACAGTAATGTGTATGCCTTTTTTATTTGATCCCTGTACCAGTGCTTTCATATCTGACTATTCAGCATTCTATCTGTACTTGTACCTGCTGGTAGCACAGTAGCTGCTGGATTGCAATGAAACTGTAAGATGCTCCAGTTCAGAGCCTTGCTAATGCTGACAATTGATTTAGCATTGTAAGCTACCTCAACAGTGCTGGGCTGTTTTTTTGTTCAGAGATTTCAGTAGGGAGTTATTTTAAGAGATATATTTCCTTTGTTGGAGTAAAAAAGCACAGTTTGTCTTAATTATCCCTGACGTTTCAAACCTCATACCAGGCACTTCCTCCAGGGACAGAAACAAACCAGTCTCCTCCAGAAACCAAGTGTGAAATGAATAAATAGGGCTCTGGTTGCTCTAATGGCACAGTGCAGTTACTATTTTTACTGTGGGGGTACGATACTGTCTAGAGTGTTTCTTTTTATCTCTGAGGAAATTCAGGGCATTGATAGGTGAAATATTGTGGACAATTAAGAAAGGAAAAAAGCTAGTCTAAAAAAGCAATATTTGGTAGGTACTTGGTTGCCTGGTATATTTATTCTGAGAACTAAGTTTTTCTCAGAGGAAAGGGAAGGAACAGAGCAGCTATGCATCATGAACAGAGGCTACTGTTCTTTCTGTCTGCAATCTGTTAAAGGTATTAGTAATTAGAAGCTTCTCCATATCATTTTATACCTTTCTCAGTGTAACTTTTAATGCATTCTTTGTTTACATTTCATGTACATTTTAAATGAAATATCTAGCTTGGGAGCTACTAATGTCACATCCCTGTGCAAAATCCTGAAATCTTGTAGAGAATCTTGATAAGGCTAAGAATGAAGGAGATTGTTAAGGAAACAATTTTGTTTACGGTTGTTTGTTTTGGTTTGTTTGGGTTTTTTTAAATGCTGGTAAATAAACAGATAAATTGTAGAGCTTTTTCTGAGCTGAGAGTAACTATTAAACTTCGATAGAAAGGACTTAGGGGTCTTTCATGTGGTTAGGAATTCCTATGTGTCACAAGTACTGAATTTTACTGAAATGAAATGAACCAGGGAAGAAAACAAACAAACAAATAATGAGTTGCTGCTGTATTTTCAACATGTTTTCATGAGCCTGTGAAGGTGATGCTTTATCAGAAAGAAGTCTGAATTGCTGCTGCTGCTTGCTGTGATTTTTTTAAATAAAGGCAGCTCTAAATTGAAGCCATAGCATAAGGACACTGCTGACTGGATTCTCAACAGCCCAGCAAGGAACTAGTTCCATGCCATAAAGGACAGTCTGGCATCTTTCTTTTACTAAGTCTCAAACTGCCTGTGGTATCCGTGTGAAAGCAATACCTGTTTGTGAATAATCAAAGAAGTTCTGTGAGATATTTTTCATTATATCTATTTTATAGCACTTCATGGCCACAAAACAAACCACACAGTGGCCAGCTGAAGATTCAATCAGTGATTGTGGATTGCACTTATACATAGACAATCTTCCAGTACAGAGAGCTGAAATGAGCATCTTCACCCAGACTTCAGGCAATTTATGACAATGAATGTAGTACAATCTGCCAAAGGAAATTGGTGACAGCAAAGTGCTGTTATGCTTCACAGACTTGTAGATGTGGAAGATCCTGGGACCATGCTCTAGTGAGCAAACTGTAAGCTGATGCCAATTCAAGAAAATACCAAGTATGGAAGAGACAGATTTCAAAGGCTTTCAGTGTGTCTTCTGGCATGATCATTAAATTCAGTTACCTCATTCCATATCCACAGTTTGCTGCCGTTAGTGTTTAATGAGAGTATCAATTTGCTGGTAAAGATTTGCAAGAGGAAGTAGGAAGGTGTCACGCAGAAAATCCATACCTTGTTCTGAACCTACCTAATACACTGAAATTCATACAAACACCCTGAGGGGATTGTGTGCAATCTTTGTACCCAAGCTTATGCACACACATCTGAATTCTAAACTTATGGTAGTATTCAAGCACTCCTAACTCCAAATAATAGAAAATATCAGATGCATTTGATGTGAAATGAATAAAATGCAAAAGAGCTTTGAAAAGTTCCTGGCTGGAGACAGAATTATGAGAATAGGTACTCTTTTGCTATCAGGATACACTTAAGTTCTCTAAATACCAAATATTTTAAGGATCATTCAAAAAAATAATAGCTCTTTTGCAGCATTACCAATAATATAAGACTAGCAAAAAGAGAGACAAGGTCTTAAGAGCTGTAGAAACACTTTTTAGTGTTTTATATGCAGTTTCACATAAGCCTTTATTTATAAATATATAGTCAAATATAGTTCTGTCATGATATCTGTTTACCAAGGTTATTCTTGTCCTTATGGAAGACTTATGGAAGTCTTGAATTCATAATTTTTTTCCATACCTATTGAAAACCTGAGTTCAATTAAGACTCAGCTGAATGCACCAGTTTCCATGTTGCTAATTTCATAATGATTTTGATTCTCATATGGTATTAGGTATACAGCAGAACTGAAAATTATTTTGTTGGTCACTAACTATTCTCATTCAAAAACCAGCATAAAATTGAGCTCAGGGGTCAATATTTTTAAGTTTTGACCATGACCTCTATGAAAATGTTGTCTACTAAAGTTAAAACACCATGCTTTAGGGCTGAGCTGTGCTTATCTAGTCACACAAAAGATGCATTGCATATCAGCCTATGTTAATATCATAGTCTTAAAATATAATAAAATAATAATGTTATTATGTGCTAAGATGTTATTAAAGGATATTATAGAAATCTATAAAATATACAAGATACCAATTCCAAGGTGATTGTCTCTTTGTTTGTTTGTTTAATATTTGTAAGGCTTTTTTCTTTATTTTTCATTGTCATAGTATCTGCAATGACATCACATTATGAAGGAGTTCCTCCACTTACGGTATTTCTGCTTCAACAAACTTCAGCATTTGCACATGTGCATGTATGTGCATGTGTGTACGTATGCATGTGTAATGCTGAGAAACATCAGTCTCTCAGAGTTTCCAACAATCCTGTCTAATAGTATTTAGGTAATACTGCTAAATTACAACAATTTTGATTTATGCAAGTGGTAAAAATTTTAGGAACATTTGGAATCTCCTTTTTCTTTCTCAACACTTAAGTCAAAGCCTGTTAAAGTTAATGTGAAGCTTTATGTTTATTTCAACTGGAACTCAGAAAAGAACTTAAGTTGATCATTTTTTATCAGTTCATAAACATAGATGATAATGATAGCGTGAGATATTCCATAAAAATTACATGGACTTAAAACAATGCAACATTAATTTGAAGTTCTACAAAATACACGTTTTTATCTTTGGATGACCATATATATATATGTAAAAACTATAAAGAATTTAAAATCTTTCACAATCAGTTCTGTTCAAATGGTTATAAGGTCAGGGTTTCAACTTTTTTTTTCATGAACTGTTACATAAGAATCGAGTAATACACTGCTTGAATGATGCTTACTCCTCTACAGATACTGAAGGCTTTCAAACAGAATATATATTTTTTTAATAAAATACTTTGCTCCAAAGAGTCAGAAAATACATAGTTTTACTGTGGTCACTCGGCCTACATTCTGTCTGGACACTATCTCCCTTAACTCTGTTCTCATACCTGTTTGATTTACCATAGTGCGCTTGGTGATTTACTGTAGTGTGCTTGTTGATTTCTTCCTGATCATTATTTACTAAGCTACAATACACAAAAAGTTACAACTGAAAGACAGATTAATAATTCATACCTCTATTATAAAAATCCGTAAATTGTATTCCAAGCAATGAGCTGCATCTGTTACCTAAAAATAAGAAGACAGGCACAGCATGGTAACAATTTAGAATATGGAGCATTGCACGGCAGGAAAGTTCCCATTGAGATGACTTTGGCTTAGATGAAAGTCCTAGCTGTCTACTTTCTTTGATTGAACAGTTTTATTTTTTTTAACAGTAAACACTACTGTACATTCTGTGAATATTGCCAGTCTGCAAGAATGTCAATAATTCTTTCCGACAAAACCAAGCTGAAGAGGTTAGGTTGAGGGTAGTGCACATATCATCTTACAACAATTAAGGGAAATGTCTTCAGGAAACTGTCTGTTTCTGATGTATAAGAAATATATGCCTAAAGACTAGAGTTATTTGTAATGTATTCTATGCTGGAAAAAGTAATCATTTGTATCAACTTCAGTTAAAAAAAAAAAAATTTACTCACTTAGACATTCACTTCAAAAATCAAAGATATTACAGTACAATCTTAATACTTTCTGCAGTGTGGACGAAGAGAGACAGTATGCCATATTAATAACCAATTAAACCTAAAGGATTTTTTTGCAGATTTTAATTAAATCTTTGTCACAGGAAAATAGTGACAATCTCAAAGCCAGTCTACCCTGCATTTTAAAAAGTTCTAGGTCTCATGATGTTTTAAATGCAGATCTATAGATCTCATCCTGGGAAAATCAGTGACATTTTGTCTTTGTTGTTACTGAGTGCAAAGTTCCCAATCATTTTGCTGCAAAGTCACATGCAACATGCTTCAACTTTTTCCTTAAACTGTATTTTCAAAAACTACATTGAAACTTTGAGTACCTTGCCTTTTGATATATACATATATCATCATAATGATATATATGACATGATAATAACATATTCTTTCTCATCACTTGTGTATTTTTCATTTTTTAAGTACCAAACATGACACCTTGATTAAGGTGACCTTAACTATAGTGAAGAATGTGGCTACTTATATCACAAACCAAGTATTCCAAATTAGTGAAAGGGTTTTTTGGTTGCTTTGCATGGTTTGTTGTGGTTTGTGTTTTTTTTAATTTAAATTAACCTCAGTTATGCTTCTGTGAAAACAAGATAGTAATGGTATCTGTACAAAGAATTTTTAGAAAAACAAATCAATTAATACCTGCTATATACTGTGATGATGTAGCATAATATAGTATCTAGCGTCTTTTTAAAATAATTACAGAGAGTGCCAGGTATTAGAACACAGATCATTCAGTTAAAAGCTATGGCCCTGGTTGTATATGCTCTGTACCCAAAATCTCTTCTGTACAGTGGAACTGTGTTCACAAAAAACACTGAAAAAGTAAAGTTCCAGTTTTCCATTTCCCTCCTAGCCTGAGCTGCAGAGACCCAGGTATTTTTGGGAAATCTCAAATGCAGATTTATTTTGAACTCTGCCTGGTTAAAGGCAGATAGAATGGAAACTGGATGTTCTGCTCAGCCAACTTTTCTATTAAATAAGCTGAAATATATAATGGAAAACTGTTTATTCTTTCTTTATGGAACAAAACAAGAAATATCTCATGGTCACTGAATTTTACTTCAAAGATTTGGATCCTGTGAGAAGTGAGGGATGAAAGTATGTTTGGTTTGAACTCCCCAAGCAATTTTAGACAGAGGAAAGTGATGTTCTTGGAGACTGCTTGAGGACAAGGGTGCACAAATTTACAAGGCTCCTGACCTGGATTCCCAAAATTTCTGCACTATTAATGCAGATATCATCTGCAAAAATTTGATTCCGCCACTAGAAAAGAAATATTCCTGATTTAGATTAAAGCGAGCCATAAGATATTTTTATTTTATTGAGGAAAAAGTAAGTTGAAGTTTTTGGTGAAATGAAGATATAAAATGGAAATTAGCTGTCTACAAAACTGTACTGATCAGTCAGTGCCAGATCTAATAAAGACATACCAGTTCAATTTAAATTATATGATTCATTTGTATTATAATGTTCCTGGTCTTTTTATAGAGATTTCCTTGTAAATCCATTTGCTCCTGATTTACTCTCCAGTAAGCCAAGACAGTAAAGAAAATTATCCACTTGGCCAGGATGGGTAAGGGCAATGTACTTTGTGTCAGTATTACACTGAATGTCTCAGTTACAAGAAAGATTACACCTTAGACCTGGAGCATTTTTCAGGTTACTTGTTCATTAAGGCAAGATGGCCAAGACAATTCTATTGATAATGGCAACAATAGGAGGTCAAGTAGTTCTTTCTACTTCAGTTACAGTGAATATATTATATAGTATTGTGAGATTCTTCAAAACGCCTTTTTTGCACAAGCAACATTTTGGTCATGGAGGTATTTCATGATGTTAATTTATAGTAATAGTTCATGTCTTCCGGCAAAATGCGCGAAATTTTACTAGTCAGAGCTCTGATGAAGGCTATAAGCTAGTTAGACAATAGGTACTCTAAAGTGTTTTCTTCTGCTAGAAATGAAAAGGGTGATGGACTTACACAGCCTCCACCTTCAGGGGATAGACTATAAGGTAAGAAAAAAGGGCAACATCTGCTCTGGTTTGTAGAGTACAAATCCTACCCATCTTCTGCCTGAAGTATGTGGAAACCTGGCACTGGTGAGGTGAGGGGAAGGCTGTTCCTACAGGCTACATCTCTCTAACAGTGGATTACTCTGTCTCCAAAGTCTGGAGATGTAGGTGGGGAAGAGGAAGTGTGATCTAAAATAAGATGCTCTTGGTTTCATTTTCTCATTCTCTTACAGAGTAGCATCTACAGAACAATAACAGCACTATTAGCAAACAAAACCCAAATAGTCCCTCTGGAGCCCTTAGAGTGGTCTCTTCAACAATTAACTCATAAAGCCAGTTCTGGATGGCTTCAGCCAAATTCTTTTCTAATTTGTTCTATTCAAAAGAGATTAAGCAATTAGTCCTTGTTGTGTATTAATCATGTGGGATAAAATGAAATTAAAAATAAAGCTTGAAGGAAAATAATAACCAAAGGTTCTGAAACTAGATAGAGAATCACAGCATCATAGAATGGAAGAGGTTGTAAGGGACCCCTGGAGATCTTCAAGTCCAACCCCCCTCCCAGAGCAGGATCACCAGAAACTCTATCAAAGCAGTGAGTGAGTTACTAGGCTTGCCTAAGAAGGTGTTACATACATCCACCTCAGGGCTGAAAACAGGGTGAAAGCAGTAATGCTGTTTGCCCACCAAATGACTTGCTTTATAGCAGAGAACATTTTCAGACATTTGAAAAACAAAACAAAACAAACCCAAAAGGAATGGTAACTTCATATCCTTTAGCTCATTTTGTGCATTATTTTTTATGCTGATTCTAAAAGAAGATATTTTCTTTTGAATTCCTAATATATTCTGACATCTTGTTGAAAATGAATGCTATTTGGCATCAACCCAAAGAAATATTAGCCACCGAGTGGAAATATGGAATGCACAAATTCTCAATTAAAAGTAACTGTAGTGGAGTTTGTTCTATGCAAAACCTCATCTCTTTTGCATTTTTGTCCTCTGTATATGGAATATATATGCAATGTATATTTTTACTCACACGTACTTTACATTGTTACATTCAAGTCATCTTCACAGAAGGTTGTTTGATACATTTGTCTTTCCGTAGACTTATGATTTATTGACATTCTTTCTAATCAGATTCATAAACTCTCCTCACAAAATTATCTAAATTTCAACAGTAAATAAACAGACTGAGAGTAATTTTGTGATCTATCATTTAGGAATGAATAGTTTCTTCACAGCTGTTTCCTGCCCTTGGCTGGAAGAAGCTGCAAGACTGTAGAGAATTTCCAGTAAAATTCTGCAGCACAGGAGGGACAAAGCCATGCTGCTTTCACCTCTGAGCCATTCCCAGTTATCTGTGTGGGATGCATTTTTGCAAAGCTGATATATGTGATTTATCAGTCTTTTGGAAGAATGTTAGAAGCTCACTCATAAAAGGAATGAATCAGATGTAACTCTCTCTTGCTAATACCTTTATTTTTTTCCGCTGTTTGTAAGATTTTGGTGTTATGAGGCATGGAGATTTGACAGAACGTAAGACCTCTTAATTCTCAATGATTTTTAAATTGAGAAGTACCAAAAGCAAATATTCTGCAAACATCTCTTCAGATATAATCTCGAATGAAACTGTAAAAAGATTCTACAGGTAGTGGAGTATGACCAATAGTTAGACTGAACTGGAGTGTAAAATTACTACTACTTTCCCTTTTTCCCCTTTTTTTTTTCCCTTTTTTCCCTATTTTGACCTTTTTTCCTTTTTTTTTTTTGCCTCCCTTCCCCTCCCCTTTTAGAAAGGGAAAAGTTCTGAAATATTTTCAGAATTCCAGAAGTTGCTTAATAATAAATACAGGTTTAAAGTATTAGAATTAATATTAACAGAATAAAAATGTTTATGTAAATGCAGCAAAATTTAGCACATCCAGATAAAGCAAAAACACATTGTCACAAAATAGGAGGCAGGTGGAAGGGTTTAAAAAGTATCTGATAATTTTTATGTTTACAAATTAGATTTCTTTTTTCCTTATATATTCTTCAGAAGCTTGCTTTTTGACATCATATAGATCTCTGTAGAATAATACCGTGTAGTTCAGAATGGGTTTTTAACATCTTCTTAGTTTTATTATTATAATTTTAACAGTAAAACTATTTAAATACTGTAATTGGACTGAATATTGCTTTTAATTTGCTTCAAAACATATTTCTGTTTAAAGGTATCCAACAAATTAACCCAGATTTTTATTCTTGAGTAAATACATTCTGTAAGTGAGTTTTTAAAGAAAGTGAGCCAATGTTAAATATTTCTATTTCAATATCTATCACTGCAAAAGGACATGAAAATGAAAACTTTCTGAACTATTGATTCATCGAAATTATGAGAAAATGAGTTTTTCAGTACAGAAGGAAACCAAGATGAATTATTTACTGTAAAATATTTGTTTGTTGAATCAAGGCAAAATCTATTTATTGTACACAAACTGAGCATAGTTTTAATTTATGTCCATTTTTTAAAAAAAACCTGACATGCTGATATTTCAACATATGGCTTACTTGTTGACAAGTTAACTGTCTGTGTTTCCATGGAAAATTTTATGCAGCTTATCACAGGGCAATCTCAAAATTTGAGTTAGGTTGGTTGGCATTTTCTCATATATAACTTATAACTCACGTTGCATTGGGTTTAACTTTAATATCACCTTTGTTTTACTGAGCCTGCTGTACTAACAGAGTCTTGGTCATTAAACATTATGAATTTTAAACACTTTCACAAATGGGAATTAAAAAAAAAATGGCAAACACAGAGTACACTGGGAATAAACTATTTCTGCTAGTGTTATCTGTTGCTGTACATTTTTTCTTTGCATTCCACATCCTAAAAGAAAACGACCCCATACATTCTTATTATGTTGTTCCTCTGCCAGTACCATACACTTCAGTAGGGGGTGCAGGTGCCAAGCGACACTGAAAATCAGGCAATTAGTGTCTCTGTTATGATACTGAGGCCTGATTAGCCTCTGCCTTGTGAATACCCCCTTTGACCTGTGAGAATTATTTTCATGCAGTTTATTGCTGTAGTTTAATTCCCAGTTTCAGCTGGGGAACTGTTTGGAGCTGCTGCTTTTTTATTTCCAGTAGATGAGTTGATATTTTAAATAAGCCCTACATGTATTATTAATATGAGATCATATTATAAAGGGAACACAGATGCTAAGAAATACAGAGGTCTTTTTCTGCTCACTTGTAGTAAAAAAGGCAACTCTTAAGCTGAAGTGAGGCAGGTACAGTAGTAACCAACAGAAGGTGGGTTTGACTCCATGGCATAGGAAGAAAGAAGAGTGAAAGGAGGAGAAAAAGGAGAAGCAGAAGCAGCCCTAATTTTTTTAGGGAAAATGTCAAAGACAGAATGAACCAGAGACTTCTCAATAGCTTCTTATCTACGCACGTCTTACAGAAGAGCATGCTTTTGTCTGTTTAGAACTGCTAAAGTAGCTACAGAGATTTCTAGAAGAGCCAGAACAAAAGGTAAGACTAAAGGTGTAGACTCCTTAAATTATTTTCAGTTTTTCACTGGGGACAGAAAAGCAGATATAGTTTATTGACTAAAGTAGTGGCTGTCTTGTCAGTCCATATTTCTATATAACCTCTGACGTTCTCCATGTTTATTGTGGAATGCCATTACACATGTCAATGCCTACATGCAATTTTACTAGCTCATCCCTTCTCTGACAAACTTCACAGCTTTACAACCACAATGGCAACAGTAAAGCACTTGTTTTCTCTTGTTTTCTCTTACAGTTGCTTGAGGGAGAAAATTACATCATTGTTCTATGATATGGAGCAGCTGTCAGGCAAGTAAAAAACATGGACCATGTTCATGGCTTTTCATACAGTGAGGGTTCAGTCCTGCTTGTATTAATGCCCTGACTTCACCTGTGCTAGATCTCTCCTTGAGAGCAGTATTTTTATAACACCTAAGCACAGGTCTAATTTATACACTAATTCTGCAAGTGAGAATTGGTTTGCATTGTCATGTGGCTGTGTCTCATCTGTTAAGTCCAGCACCTTAGGTACTGCAGTAGTCCTTGGCGTAGCCTTAGTGTGCTTTTGCTGAAGTCTGCAGAAATACTCCTGTTTTAGTGGGAGGAGAGTTTTGTCAGCGTTTTGCGAAAACCATATGCTGAGTGCACAACTAGCCATTAGCTTGAATTTGAAAGTATAAATTCTGACTGAAAATGCCTAGCACTGTAGCAGCACCCACTATAATATTGTGTTTGGTGCACACAGTCACCATAAACAGCATGTAACTTTTTTTTTTTTTTTTTTAATGGAAATACATTAAAAGGCTAAATAGGTGACTCCCCAGGAAGTAAACTGAGCCATAACTATAAAATAAACATGACTTACTGCAATTTACATGCAGTTTCTGAATGCAAAAAAGTAAATTAAAATTCTATATATGATAGAAATCAAGAAAGCTCATGCAACCATGCTCTTAAACATCAGTGAAATCTGGTCTCTTTGGATCACCATCTCAGACAGAGAAATTTTTGGTTTTTTAAATTTCTGATGTTTTTAACAAATAAAGTATCTCTCTTAAACTTTGAATTGATTTTCTCATAGCAGTCTTTATAGCAACGATACCTCAAAACAAATTATAGTGATACAATATCTTGAGTAGTTTTGCAGAATAAATTTCTACTCTTAAATTCAAGATTATGAGGACCCCATTGCTACTGTGTACTAAAATCTACATGGAAAAACATGTGATCAGTTACAACTTGTACTTTCCCAGTCTTTCCACAATTCCCATCCTTGTTAAGCTCATCAGCAGAAAAAATTTTGTTGAGGACCACCAACTGTCTTGCTGAAGCTGTAGGATTAAAATTCATGATCCTAAACATACATTCCAAAATGTAATCTCTTTTGTCCAGTTTATTAAAAGCTTTTCTAGAAGCTAAATGTATGAACTCTATCAAACATGATGTACCACAATAAATCCACATAATCAATAAACAATAGAGACACCCAGTCACGGCTGGAAGAACATTTTTCACAAACAACACTTCATCTTTGACCTCATAGTCCCAGATGTCTCAAGGGAGCTCTAAAGTATAAGTTCAAAAGACAAGCCTGGGAACTAAAATTCATCACTCACTGTACATTAAAAATCATAGACCTCAGTGGAAATATCAGTTTTATAACATGCTATAATTTTTCTCTGTTGAGAGAAAATCTCTCCAGGTTGCACAGGGCTAACTTTTTTATCACTTTTTCCTACCAGTCCAACAGTGTTTTATTTTCTGATTAGGTTTGATTAACATGATCAGGTTCAATTCAGAGTTTTTGTTCTCAAACTGTATTTATAAGATTTGCTCCTATTTAGATGTTTGATATTTCTATTCTAAATCTGAAGGACTAGTATGCACTGACATTGTCTGATTTTTCACCAAATGTATCAGGCCTGCAATAAAATATACTCTTTTCCTACAAGTTTTGTTATAAAGTGAATCAGGCTGAGCTGTTTCAGGTTCAAGCTGAGCAATATTAATCAGTGGTCATGTATCTAGCTGAACTCCAGTTTGGATGGTAAGAAGGCATACTGCTTCTTTTAGGACTTAGAGAAACAATCAGGTGGCTATACCAAGGACCTGATTCCTGATGACAGACCTAAATACAGTTCCATTCAAAAAGGCTGTAGTGGATGTTTTTTTTATTTAAGATCTACCTCTTGTCCTTTCTGTCTTTCTCTTTTGAAGGATGGGAAACACATAAGAGAAGAAAATAGAGAAGAAATTTCTCAAAATGCTTGTCTGAACTTTGGGCACTGGTGTCTCAAGAATGATTGAGTGGTACTGTTGCTCAACATAAAAGACAAGAGAGGACTTTTTTTCCTGTTCATTTTTGAACTAAGGTCTCCATTCTTTTTGTATCAGTTTGACACAAAGATTGGTCATTTCACTTTGTCTGAGGGGACTGTGGGCTTAGAGCATCTTTACCTGCTACATGATAAAACCAGTCCATACAGATGCTCTATGGCTGAGAGCCCTGCTTGCAACACTATGAGCAGCAGGTTTTGGAAGAGATTTGTTTCTTGTCTTCTCTGATGCACTTCCTAGGCATGGATGCTCTTTTAATTTGAGATGTAAACCATATCAGCCAGAATTAATGCTGATCATTAACTGATCCTGGCAGGTTTCCAGGTCCACGCCTAACAGTAGGTTTTAAGGGGTATTTGAGAGGAACAGTGTATAATATAAGCATAAACAGTAAATTTTAAATCTTCATTTTTTACATTTTAGTATCAGAATTTTTGCAACTTCAGTGCTGTCTTGCTGCATTTTTCTCTTAATTCTTGTTCCAAGGATGATCCCTGAGTTATTTTCATTTTTTTTTTAAGAATCTTCTCCTGCATTTTCTATTACATGTATTTTGAATAACTCTTAATTTACTTTTTCTGATCTTGGATGGAACTCATCTCCATTGCTAAGAAAGTCTTTCTGTATTTTTCTTGCTTTCTTCCCAAACCTTGCTCTGTGCCTTTCCAATCCTTCTCTAATGCTCTCTTTCTAATATCTGACTTAAGTAATTTTACATTATTCTAATCTCCTTTACTGCAGGCATAAGGCAAAAAAATAGCCTTCAGCTATTACTTTCTCTTACTATATTCCATCAGCAACAGAAAATGAGATCTTGCATCATTCTATTACACGTAAGACTTTTTTATTAGACTGACATTAACATGAAAAAAAAAGTTTCATAAAAATAACTCCATAACATCAAACAGAATTCTCTGGGTAGTCAAACAACAGAGTTCACAACCATTCCGTCAGCCTCTTGAAACACAGACAAGACAGAAATTCAGTAGGGCAAGATAGGAAAAGGAGGGAAGAAATCTATCTATATTGATATTCCCTTTAACTAATTTTCTTTGCCGCACATTTGCATCTAAAATGGTCTTGGAATAGTAATACAAGGGCCCAGAAATCATCAAGCAACAGAAAAGTCACCCCTTTTTAGGACTTTGCCCTCTTCAAGCAAATACTAAGGAGATGTTATGGTTTTTCTGTGGTTATAACATAAAGAACAACAGAATTGGGTAATAATAGGCATCTCCCACAGAACAATATCGTAGAGGTACAGCTTCGTACTTCAGCACTTGTGACTGCAATCTCAGTAACAGCAGTCCTAGTGTTTTACCCTCCGCAGCAGACATGAGAGAAATAATGAAGTTAAATGTCAGATATGCTTTCCTCCTACTCTTCTGAAAAGTCCCAAACAAAAAATATCATATTTGCCTAGTTTCCCCATGGTTACTTGAGTGGGGAGAAGATGTGAAGCCTTACTTATTTCTTTTTTTGATAGATCACATTATCTCATCTCTGTTAATTCCAGTATCTAGAAATAGATACCCTGCTATTTTTAGTGTCATTCAAACCATAACCAGTGAGTTAGAAGTAGTATACAACAGATGTACAGATAATAGATATTCAACAGATGAATTGCTCTTTGCAATTTTTATCTCCATTCATTGATAACTCAAATAATTGAATCTACTAAACTAGTAATGTTGAGATATCTGAGTCCACTCTACATATTTAGTGCTCCACGGCATTTTGTATGTGTGATTTAGGAAATTAACATATTTTTCTGAAGAACAAATCAAGATGTCATGCATTAATGTTTCAAATGTAGAAGCCTAACTAAGGAAAGAATTCGCTCCTGTGTGTTCAGAGAGATTATTCTTAGGACAGTAAAGTGGAAATGCAAATGTTCAGATGATTTATTATCATTTCCCTGAAACAGGGAAACAAATGGAATATGAGGAATGTTATCTCCATCTCATGCGTTAAGGAGCAAGCCCCATACAATGATACACAGAAGCTTTATTAAAAATTCATTAGACTGTAAAGTCTCTTTTTTTTATAATCAGAATTAAGTAGTTTTCTAACATCATTAACTGAAAGTCAATTTAAACTAGCATCAGCAGTTGCAACACACTCCAAAACGCTAAAT
>JAAGNO010002147.1:0-30814 GCA_033439905.1 Ceryle rudis
GAGCACGGCCCGGCGGGCGCCAGGGGGCGGGACCGGCCACCCCCTCCCTTCTCCGCCGTGGCGCGCACTGCTGCGCAAGCGCAGCGTGGGGCGCCTGCGCGCTGAGCGCCGCGAGGCTGCCGGTCACGCCCGCGCGCCCTCAGGGGAGGTGTCGGCGAGCGGCTCGAGGGGTGGCCGGGATCCGCGGGCCGGGCGCGGTACGCGCATCGCCAGAGCCGCCCTCCCAGCTCAGGGGCAGCTCCCGTAGCCCGCCGCCATGCTGGCCCTGAGCCTGGGGGTGTTTCTGCCGGGCAGCCGCCGCCTGTGCGGCTGGAAGGGGCCGCCGGCCTCGCCCGCTTTCCTGCGCGGCTCACCGCTTCTGCCGGGGGCGCGTCGGCCAAGCGGCTGGCGCACGCAAAGGTCGATAAGCGGGATCATTTGAACAGAGGCAGCATTTAAAGTTCGCGTTTGAAATTTTTTTAAGTGTTGGGTGGCAAAAAGAAAAAAAGGAAAATTTCGATCAGTCATTCAGAGAGGGACTGGCTCGTTACCCTGTAGAAGAAAAGTCTGGAGCTTGTTTTCCTGCTCATACTTAAAAGCAGAGCTCAGCGCTTCGATCGTTCCATCCTCAGGCTTTTGCGCCTGGGGTTTTCAGCAGGACGAGGACCGAGATCCGGCCCGGGCAGAACCCCGGAGCCTGCCGCGGCTGGCGGGAGCGCGGGAGAGAAACGCCCGTTTCATCGGCGCCCCGAGCGGCCAGTGCGCGCGGGAGATCTTCCCGTGCCACGCAGACATCGGCGGGGAAAGAACTCGCATCACGGTATTACAGCCTCTGCTTTCTTGTATATATAACGGCACATGTTCAAGTAAACAGTATTTTCCTTCTGGCTTATCTGTGATCCGTAAAGATGCCCACAATGAGGCCAGCCAGGAGATGGGAGAGTTTTGGTAATCAATTGGATCGGTTGTTCCCAGCCCACACCTAGTGAGCAGTACGAGTCATAGCCACATGAATTTAAAAATGAGACAAGGGAGCAAAGTCCAACACGGCCAGCCACGCACAGCTTCTGCCTCAAAGCAAACAGTGAAGTGCTACTACTGTGGTCCGGATAATAGCAACTAAATAAAATAGCGTAGTTACTAAAATGAATGATAATAACAGTTGTCTGTGTAGCTAATCCAGTTAGTGACAGATGTGGCAATGGATTTATAAATACAATAGGTCAGCTTCCATGTCTGAGCACGTTAGAAGCCTGAACAGTTGTTCTTTTTCAATATTTCGAGACTATGGTGGGATTGGCACTGAGAACTTGCTCCTGTACAGTCAGGGCCTGACCCAGCATGGGAGCAAGAAACAGTTCCAAGTTGTAGCATCAGGAATGGAGTTACATTGTGATGCAAGAAACTGTTCCCTCAGGTCTAGCAGGTCTCCAGGAGTAGATGGGTTTATATGTCTACAACACCATCAGGAGAGAGATTTTAATTTTCCAGAAGTCTCCAGAGTTGACTAACAAGCACAGCACACTATACTTTTTATACAGAAGCCCCCCAGAAAAAAAAAAAAATCTGCATTAAACAAAATATTCACAGCAAACCCCTAGCCAGCCAAAAGGAATGCTTTCACAGAGTATTGTCACAACAGCTGGCTGTCACAAAGACAACCTCTCTGTTTACAGTCATCTCAGAAGCTGAAGGCATTCTGTACATTACAGTTAATAGCGACTCAAGAGAGCTAACAAAAAGCTTTTTTTTTTCCATTGCTGGCCCAACACAATCACAAACAGACATAATTTCTCATCAGATCATGCTGTCAAGCTTATCTTTTAAAAGCATTCCCTGAAGAAACACTGCAGGATGCACTACATTGAAAACTGACTTCATGAGAAAGAGGGAGAATTTGTTTGGTTTGTGTGTAGATTTTCGTTGCTGTGATCATCTCTCCATAGTACTGGATTTCGTGATAAAAGATGACTTAGAAATGATTTCATAGTAATGCAAAATGTGGTAGGCATGACTAGTAGTCTAAGACAGGGGATCAGATCAATAGGACTCAGGTGGATTTTAGGCACAACATTATGCTTTCAAGAGATTAAAAGTTTAACTGAAATGTTGTTAAGATTTGCAGCACTGCCTCATTCTCTCCTTTAATGTGTGTCTGCCCAATTGTTTTGTCAGGTGGTGTCGTGAACTAGATCATAGAACTGGTCCAACTTTAAGAAACTCAATTTTATTCTGTTTCAGCAGAAAGCAGGAATAATTACAGGGTCTTACTGGTTTTATATTGTTGATACACAGCATGCATCAGAAAAAGACTTCCAGAAAACTACTGAGTACTTTGTGCATGTGCCCAGAACTCCCCCAGACCTGAATAGCTGGGAGTTAGCTCCTGTCTCTCTGTTGGCACTCAAAGCAGGTGGATGAGTGCCGAAATCGCCTGTGGACTTCGTTCAGCCAAGATGCACAGTGAGATGCTGTAGGTCTTTTGTGTGATTGCCTAATGGTCGATGGCCTCACCGAGGAAACAGGAGGCCCGAACCACAGAAGTGCTTCAGCCCAGAAGGATTCAAATCTCTCTCACACCTCTCAAGAAGATTGTAGATTAAATGGGGGAAAGATGGATTCTTACAGGAAACTGGGTTGCTGTGCAGACAAGAATGTAAAAGCCATGGGGCTAGACAGACAGCAAGGCAGAAACTGATCTCACAGGGAGAGCTGGTTGTAGTACAGCTCAGGTTGCCTAAGGCTTCACACCATGTTCCCAGGTAACTTTACCAGAGTAATCACCTGAGCTCACATTTTGTGTCACTGCTCACTCTCTTATGCTAAATATATGAATTCCAGAAAACCCACTTCAGACCCATCGAAAATACATTTGTAAGAAATATGGTTTTTGAAGTTAAATTTTTCTATTTTTAAGAACACCAGCTTTTTCATGCTTTAGAGCAGGGACTCTGGGATTTTTGGCAGGAGAACAGTGCTTTCCTGCCTTTGGCTGTCAAAAGAAAGATCCAACAAGATTTGACTGAAACAGTCTTTGACAGAGTCAGCAGAAACACGTGTGAGAGTGTGCTGCTAAATCCAAGTGTGCCCCAAGCACGTCTGCAGCCATCACACTGACAGCTGCGCCCAAACCTCTGTGTGGGGGTCCAGAGGTGAGATTCGGGCAGCCCATTTAGATGCATTGCTTTAAAAATCAGGGCCCAGCACATGCTGAAAGCCGGTGGCAGTGCAAAATGGAGGTGGGAGAAAGGCTTTTATTATTACAAAATTTTGAATGTCATTTGGACTTTTATTGTTGTACAGTTTGGAATTCTTACATTTCTGTACTTGAAAAGATGTCTTGTCAGGTTACAATCCATAGCAAGTCATTTCTACCCTGTGAAAGTTTTCATTTCTTAATTACAACACCTAGGAGACAAAAAAATGGAGGACTTGGCACAACACTACCCACAAGATACCAGGGAAACACTGCTGTTGATACACTGTACCTTCAAACAGACACATGCCAACACTGAGCTGTTTGTCTGTCTGCCAGACGGAAACCTCCCTAAGTGCTGCAGATAGGCCTAGATAGGTCACCTCAGTTCAGATTCCTGGGATCAAAGAGTAACCCTCTCTTCCAACACCTAGCATCTGGGCTATATGAAAGACATACACAGGAAGAAGAGAACCACATTCAAAACCATCAGGTTTAGTTCAACCCCCCGTAATTCTATTGTTCACTAAAAAAAAAATGCTTTATGAAAGCCCATTTCTCTAAAAGGTGGACAGTACTTCTAAAATAAATCCTTCTACAGGTTATGTAAGACCAGCACATCAGTTGTCCATCATTTAATGAAATAAACCCCAAAATAAATCAGAAAAGCTTTTAGGCTTATGTATGAATACACACTATTCTGCACCCTTAGAAAATTAACAGCTGACCCAGCACGAGTTCACTACTTTATAAGCTCTCACCTCAACAAAGCAAAATCTAACCACCAAAGTCCCAAGAAGCGTAACCAGTCTGTTTTAAGCAGCAGGTTAAAAGCTGGCTGTGCTGTCAGGCCTCGCATTGCGTTGCCTGTGCAGAACACTATACAGAAGTGCTTTATCTGAGGTTGAAAATGAAACTGGAAACAGACTGGGAGGAATTCAGTTACTGACTCATTAAGTTGGTCATATCCCCTGGATCTGACAGATGGTGAAGCCATCCAAACTTGTTTGGTGTTTTTTTGGAGACAACTGTACAATAAGAGATAAGCAAGTAGGAAAAGGAAACTGGACCACATGAATTCCTTGTGCAAAGGCAAAATACACACAGAGAGAGCCTAAAGTTGACTGATAGTGCCAGGACATCATGTGACACCCTGTCACATGGAAGATCAAAACCAGCACTTTCCATGGCTGGGAAGCAGGATAGAGCAGCAGCAAGCTGGGACTTCTGTTTGCCTCCTTGCTTATTTTTTCTGTATCTGTCCATCAGAAGTCCTATTTCCACCAATGCAGATAGACTTTTTTTTTAAATTTGTTAGGCCACAAATATTAAAATCTCCTACATTTTTAAAATAGATGCTCTGTGAAATGTTTTATGGAACTCCCTCTAGAAATTTTAACAAATTCCCTGACAAGCATCACACCTGCAACAGTGATAATTTCAAACATAAGATTAAACACTCATGAAAATGGTATTGTGATTCTTGACCACATCAAGCAATTGATGTATGTGCTGATCTAATAGGAAGGTTAGTGCTGTCGTAGGAAGTGTCGAACAGTTGCTGATAGTCATCACAAAGTAATGCCACTGATTTTTAAAAAGCCCCTTGAGTTCAGTGAGGACTCTTGCTTACAATCTGACACTCGCGAGGCCCTGGATATATCTAGGAGGCACTTGTGATGGTGCTCTAGGTGAAAAAGGCCGGGAGTTAAACACACAGGGTCTCTTTCTGGAAGCTTTCCAAGGTAGCGAGCTGGTTTCACTAATGATGGAAAATTTGTGCACCTGCTCCCCTCTAAAGCTACAAATTATGCCTAAATAAGGCAGATTTGATCCCATCCCATTTTTGCTGGCATCAAAGAGGCTTTCGGATGCACTCAGAAGTTTCCCTCAGGTGCCTGTACACTGATGCACAGCCCCTGGCAATAAGGAGGAGCAGCTGCACTGCCAGGCACAGTTGCAGTGTCTCTACCGTCAGAGCCACAGTGACTTTGTGAGGTGGTGCACAAGGCTGGAACGTGGCCATGGATGGATAGAGGACATTTAGGAAGGACAGGCTGAGAAGAGCAGGCGGCATCATGCTTTACATTAAGTTACTCCTTGACTAAACAGTGCTCAGTATCAAACTGAAGACATGCCTGCTGAGAGTTTCTGGGTCAAGATGAGAGTGAGAAGGAACATGGGGGATGTTGTGATAGGTGTGTACTACAGATTGGAGGCTGTGAGGATGCATGGGCTGAGGCTTTCTGTAAGTTACAAGTCTCCCACTTGGAGTCCTTGTTCTCACTAGGGATTTCAACCACCTGCTTGTCTGCTGGAAGAGCAGCATGGCATCAGGCAGGCAATCCAGAAGGTTCTTCGAATGCACTGGTGACGTTTTCCTAATACAAATGCAAGAGTGTGGCAATCATGACCTTCTGCCTAATGCTGGCTTGACCTCCTGATGAGGAGCAGGGAAGAAGCAGGGGGTGAGAGCAGTCACAGAGCACTGCTCAGGCTGCAGCAGTCATGAGGTGACAGAGGCAGAGGAGAGCCAGGAAGGTGAGCAGCACAGTTAGGACTCTTGGTGAGCAGACTGCCTTACTCAAGAAATAGCCTGTAGGAAGCAGCCGTGAAGAAGAAGAGTCCCCGGAAGGACTAATTGGTTTGGTTTTTAAAGAGAACTTACTGAGAGCTCATGCATGAACTATCCCCTTGTGTAGGAACATAGGAAACCAGCTGACAGCCCATTTGGCTAGACAAGGACCATCCTAATGAACTAAAATATGGGCAGAGACTATGCAGAAAGCAGAAGCAAGAGCAAAAAGCACTGCTGAGGCACTTATGGGTAAAGTCAGGGAGGATAAATCCCATCTGGAACTAAAATTAATGAGGGACCTAAAGGGTATTAATGTAAAAAGAGATACTTACAGGTATAACATGTGTCTGCAGGTGGGAGAGACAACACAGTGACAGACAACAAAGAAAAGGCTGAAGAAGTCAGCACCCTTTTTTGCACCAGTTGTCACCCATGAATCATACTCCCTGGCCTCTACACTTGTTAACACAGGCTGAGAAGAGAATGGCACTGGGGTAGCAGCAGTTATGGACCACCGAGACCACCTGCATGCATTCAAACCCATGGGGTCAGGTGGTAATCTCTCAAAAGCATTGATACTTCTAGCCAGTGTCATTGCAAGGTCACCATCTATCATTACAGAAAATCACGGCAAGCAGGAGAGGATCCTGATGATTGCAAGAAGGTTAATGATACACATTTTTTAAAAAAGGGCAACCAGGATACAGGGAACTGTATGTCAGCCTGTTTGATCCCCCAGAGGAAGATGGTACCTGACTGTGCCCAATTCCTCCTGCCTGTGCCCAGATAATACTGGTGCAGGTTCACCTAGTGCTGTAGTGGAGCCCAAGCTCACCTGTGCCAGGTGGCACCTGTGCTGAGCTCCCTCACATCTCTCAGTCATGCTGGAAGTCTTGGTGCAGGCAGCCTTGAGAGATAGCTTAATGTGGAGAACCAATCAATGCAGAACACTGAGCTGCTGGAGCAGCCCCTGGCAGGTTATATGAGAGGCTTATTTCTGCTCCATACGGAAACCTCAGATGCCATAGGCACCAGGCCAACAGGTTGTTCCTTGTTACCCCTGGGACATTTATCTGAGGGAGTGCAGGGGTACCCTGGATAAGAAGACAGCTTTGCCCTCTGTGCAAGTGATGTTTGCTCATCATCAAGTGGTGCTGAGACTGTGCAAGGCAGAGAACCACAACTGGTGCAACCGCCTTCCTATTGCCTGCCAGGAATGGTCCCAGGAGCAACCCATCCCCAACCATTCCAGGCTTTATCTCAGGTACAGTTGGATTACCCCACAACAGAGGTTGGAGTGAACTGAAATTCTGAACTGTGGTGTATTAGGGACCAGCTCTTGAGTTTTCTCACTAGCACTATTTTACTTAGCAGAGCAGAAGATCCACTCTGCTGGCTACATAGAGAGTTGTAGCTCCTGCCTTAGCACTTCTGCTTACATGCTTAAAGCAGATGGTGTGAGTACCCACCTTGATGTAAGCAACTGGGCATGCTGTCTGTACTAAAGCAGTTACTACAGAAACAATTAGGTCTCTGAGAGGCATAGCCCCGTGTGTAATACAGACATAAATGTGAGGTATTGGCTTACAGAAAGCAACGTATGGTATTGTCTGGAGAGAATAAAGCAATATACATTATATGTATTAACATGTTAATATGAAACGTAGGAGGTACTAAGGATGGTTTAGTGTTGAGCCTCTAAGACATTAGCAACACAGTTTAGGATATGTGAGACATCTAGCTCTGACAGTGACACACGTAGGTGACACTAGTGTGCAGTTAACACAGAAATGGCAGGTACCTACTGTTAATCAATAGTGCAGGTATCCTAAACATGTCCTAGGGGGACATGGCCAAGCAGCCCCCCCAGAAGTGTATAAATATGAGGGCCTGGGGAGATAACAGAACACATTTAAGGATTGCATCCTGAGTTGTGCAGAGAGACTGGTACTCTTCACAACAAGACTATGAGACTGTAAGCATATTAGGAAAGTGTGAAAGATTTAGCTGTGCTGAAATGTGTGCACTTACTCTCACCACTGAAGAGTATTAACCTTACATTTTATTTGGTGCAATTCCACAGCTGTATGCTAATCCTTAGGACAAGTTTAATTTCAGAGGGAAACACCTAATAATGGTGGGAATTTAACTGGTCTACATTTTTCTAACAGAAATCGTGGCACATCTCAAAGTGAACAAGAACTATTCAAGGAACAGAATTTGATGAATGTATTTACCACTGTTAGAAAAAATACAACTCTGTGGAGCAACGCTGTGGTTATTGCTTAGGACCAATGGCAAATGAGGAACTGTCGCTGTCATTTTATTCTTGCACTCAGAACTGGCAATTAGGAAAGTTAGCATTGATAGCACCATGGCAGATAACATAAGAAGAAAAGGAAAAGAGAGAAACAGAAGAGAATAAAAATGGCAGAGGAAGCAAAAAACCCTTGAAGTACAGTAGGGGAAAGTCAGACTCAAACAAATAAATACCCCCAACAAATCAACAGTCTATTTTAAAAGCTTTACTTTCTTTCATTAATAATTCTTTTCCTTGGGGATCTCACACATCCAGGAGGATCATCTCACCTTCTCTCTTACCCTTAGTCTCAGATACTTTCTTTGATCTCTGTTGATGAACTGTATTTCCCAACCAGTTATGAGAATTTGATGACTGAAATTTTATGGCTTTTGTCCTTTTATGTAACTCTCAAATACCTGATGCAGAAATTTCAAATGACAGACACCGATGCATTAGTACTACAGAAAATTTCATTGTGTGGTGCTACAGTGCCCTGCCTCTTTTCCCTGTTTGCTTTTTAGGAATATTTGAGGAATCAGCATCCCTGTAAGAAACAAACCATCTCACAGCCTATCTGTTTTCTCTGGTGGGGAATAAGGAGGACATTGTAGGTAACATAACTGCAAACGCTGTTTGCTTTATTTGTGAGCTGCATATACACTATCTCTGGGTTTGCAACTACAGACTTTCAGGGTAGGATCTGATTTTTAATATTGTTGTTTGCTCAAAAACCCTAATGTTGTTTTGAGACTCTACTGGCCCCACAGCACAATGTAACACACACAGCAGGATGATTGAGGAAAATGGAAAGATCACTGTGATGCTGAAGTAATTTCTTCTGTTCAAACAGATCTTGTCAGCACATCAGTTAGTGTAAAATGTGCTACTTGGAGGAACAGGAGAAACAGTGTTGTCAGAGAGGTCATTTCTGAATGGAGAGCAGTAGACAGCCTGGTCTGCAGGGACCAAAGTGCAGTTGGCTCGGAGGAAGTGAGCCGCAGTTGAGGTAAGGCATTTGTCATGAGCAGGCTGATCCCTGTAGAGGAGTCAGAGCCCAGTTCACAGCCATGTCCAATCTAAACCTCCCCTGGTGAAACTTCAGGCCATTTCCTCTCATTCTATCACTTATTTGGGAGAAGAAACCGACCCCCACCTCACTACAACCTCCTTTAAGGTAGTTGTAGAAAGTGAAAAGATCTCCCCTGAGCCTTCTTTTCTCCAGGCTAAACAACCCCCTCTAGAGATCCTCCCTATCCTCAAGCAGATCAACACTCCCAGCTATGGACGGTGCCCTCAATTCCCTCTTTCAGATCACTGACAAAGGTATTAAACAGAACAGACCCCAATGCTGAGCCTTGGTGAACGCCACTTGTGACCAGCTGCCAACTGGAGTTAACTCCATTCACTACTGCTCTTTTGGGCCAGCTATCCAGACAGTTTTTTTTATCCAACGAAGCATATGCACATCCAAGCCACGAGGAGACAGTTTCTCCAGGAAAATCCTGGGGGAAACAGTGTCAAAAGATTTACTAAAGTCCAGGTAGACAACATCTACCTTTTCCTCATCCACTAAGTGGGTCACCTTGTCATAGAAGGAGATCAGGTTAGTCAAGCAGAACCTGCCCTTTATAAACCCGTGCTGACTGGGCCTGATTGTCTGGTTGTCCTGTATGTGTCACATAATGGCACTCAAGATATTTCCTCCTGGCACTGTGGTCAGACTGACAGAGCTGTAGCTCCCTGGATCCTCCTTTCAGCCCTTCTTGTAGATGGGTGTCACATTTGCTAATCTCCAGTCAACTGGACATTCCCAGTTAGCCAAGACTGCTGATTAATGGAAAGTGGCTTGGTGAGCGCTTCTGCCAGCTCCCTCAGTACCGTTCTGTGGATCCAGGGCAAAGACTGAGGTCAGAGATGTTTGGGACTGGTACCCTGGAATGGGACCTGCTTCTATTCATCTCACATTAGGCCTCCAGCTGGAACTCTTCTGGATAATACTTCTAGGTGCTGAGATGGCTGCGTGGTTACACTGCTATCCTCTGGGAACCTCTGTTCACTCTCCCTTTCTGATACAACATTAAGAACCAACACCCTATTCTGGTTTTATTTTCTAATGCCTTGGTGAGTTGAACCACAGATTTAAGGTCCCTTTGTTGATGAAAGTGATGAACTCTGCATTCTACAGAGACTTTGACCAACCCTCTGAGAAAACAAATGGGCTTATGAAAAGCACCTAAGCAGACCTGTTGCTCAGGAGCAATACAAATGCCTGCTCGATGCCAGTCTTTCTGGGACAGGGACATATTCACATCAGGTTCATTTTCTGGGCATCTGAGAATCTCTCACAAGTCTCTGTTGAAATCTTTTCCTCAGCCAACATTTTCCCCCAGAAGGCTTTAATGTCTCTCTTTTGAAATCGCAGAATGGTCAGCTGATTTCAAATTCTCTTTTCTACCCAGCAATCTTCATCTCCTGAGTACAAAGCAAAGAGAGAGCTGGTCTCCTTAGTCCCGACTGTAAGAACTGGGTTATTGACATGGTCAAACCAACACATTTCTTCCATCATTTACTCTTTGGAAAATTTTACTGATGTTTTCAGGAGAAATCCAGCTTGAGACATGAGAAATCACAAACAAAGTTCTAGCTCTGTCTTATTTCCAAGGGGAAGCACTGAACAGCTCTAACTGTGGCTGGCAGCTGAGGAAGTGAGAGTATGCCTGCATCACACACTGCAGCTTCAAGCGTATATATATAAACCTGAGCAGGGTACATCCAGCCACCCGAGCACAGAGCTCTACTCGGGCTGACTTGTCATTCAGACACAGGTTTTATTACTGTAGTGCTGAACATCCCACTGCTGAAGCCATATTGAACAGAGAGCCCCGGTACCACTGAAGCCCTGAATATTTGGAGGCATGTCTGCTCTCTTCTTCGTCTTATGACCTTCTATTTTATTGCACTTAGTGTAAGCTACTCGACACACTGCAACTTCATATAGGCATTATAAGCTCTCTTATGTTAGTAAGCCATGCCCAAAGTTGATAACAGTTGGTCCTCAAATTTTCTTGTGCCAGCAGAATAATTAATTAATTCTTTTTTATTCAGTCATGACAAATGTTGTGTCCTCAAACTGTCCATATTTGATGAAACAGAATAAAACAGTTGCACCGTAGAACAGACTACATATGTTATAAGCAGTGGTCTTACAACAGCAAACTGACACACCAGATGTGTTCTGCAGCATGGATTTATCCTGGGGACTGATCCTTAAAAAAATTCAACCAGGAAGTCACAATGGCTTCAAGGGATTCTACTTACATGTATAAATATTTAAAGGTTCTGATTTGTTTATACCATCCAGCAAGAAAAAAGCCCTGGACTTTTCAGTTAAGCTTGTAAATGTTCAGAAATACAGCTGGATACAATAACGGGACAAAGAAGACACTGCGTTAAACGAAAGTATTAAGTTATTTCATTAGATAAACGTTCACCAAATAAAACTAGACATGAAGGCATTACTCTTGTGCTGGGAGAAAAAATATAGCAACAGATCCTTGGGGAAGGGACAATTGGACCAGAGGGGGACAGCAAGGCAGGGCCAAGCAGTGATATCATCACCAAAAGGTGCTGTCCCACAGTACCTGAGCAAGATGAGCAAAGCAGGTCAGGTGACAGTAACCAGGGTCAGGCAAGGGTTCATAATGTCCACAGATCCACCAGGCAAGTCCACAACAATAAGGCAGATCCAAGGTCAAGCAGGAAAATCAGGGTCAGCATCAGATCCAGGGAGGACAGCCAGGGCAGCCAAGAATCAGTGACAGCCAAATAAACTCACAGGAATGAGGCTGATCCAAAATGTCTTATGAGGAGAGGCTGAGAGAGCTGGGGTTGTTCAGCTTGCAGAACAGGAGGCTCAGGGGGGACCTCATCACTCTCTACACCTACCTGAAAGGAAGCTGTAGTCAGGTGGGGGTCAGGCTTTTCTCCCAGGCAACCAGTGACAGGACGAGAGGGCATGGCCCGAAGCTGTGCCAGGAGAGGTTTAGGTTGGATCTTGGGAAGCACTTCCTCATGGAAAGGGTGAAGACACTGGAATGGCCTGCCCAGGGAGGTGGTGGAGTTGCCATCCTGGAGGTGTTTAAGGAAGGATTGGATGTGGCGCTTAGTGACATAGTCTGGCTGATGTCATGGTGTTGGGTCATAGGCTGGACTTGATGATCTTGGAGGTCTATTCCAGCCTCAGAAATTCTGTGATTCTGTGAAAATCATGCCAAGAGGTCAGATGCAGATTAACAGGGTACATGGACATGTCTGTAACATAGCTCAGGCACAAACAAGCGCAGCAGTCTGAGCTGAAATGCAGCTCCAGAGTGGAGAAGCTGCTTCTCACAGCTCTTCCTTGTATAACTCACACGAACACCATTTACTTGAACCAAGGTTACACAGCAGCACCATTTCAGCACCAACCTTCAGCACAGGCAGACACCCGCAGGAGTGGGGAGTGTGCTCAGGGGGCCTGACAACAAGAACAACAAAATGAAAAAAAAAAAAGTGTAACTGGCAAGTTTTATGCCGTACTTGCCATATATTCCCAGATATAGCTGGAAAAAGAACTACTCATTCTTTAGATGGGACTCAACGTGTCAGGACCAAAAGAGGATGAAGCAGCAGTAATGGAGATGGTTTTTGCAGTTCAAGTACACACTCCTTTAATTGTAGCATGTGGTAGAACCCTTCTGGCTTTCCCTAACTGAAGTCAGCTGATGAAGGTACCAGTTAGGTTCTCTAGTGTGATCTGTATGTATTCTTAGTGTTATGATCTGGTTCCTGAACCTAGCAGTTGCTCTAAAATCTACCACTGAAGTTTATCGGACTAGTCATTTTAAAATTACTGCTACTTTTGAAATTAAACAAGAGTCCATGTCTCACCAAAAGTCAATCTATTGAGGATCAGCTTTACCTAAACAAAATGCTACAGGCCAAATATAAACCTAATTATCCTGCAGCGCCCCAGGCTACTAAAAGAAACACAAAAAGGTGTCAGAAGTTTTATTAGCTAAGTTCTCCAAACTGTTTCGTATGAAGTTTTGAACCTGGCAATGGCTGTAGAACATGTGCTGCAATTTGTTGCATCCAACACTTCAAAACCAGCAACACTGTTTGGAAAAAAAAAAAGTGGTTATGAAGTTTTGACTGTAAGAGGTAACATTCCTTCTGTCTAATAACGTTGACACTGAAGTACTACTAATCCTCAACAACAACATTTTGCTTCTTGGTTCAACAGAATAATGTGGTGTTACAGATGCTATGTTGGTATCGACATCTGTCCATGCCTTATGGAGATTTTGACTTAAAAAGAAAACTAACAGAGCCTATGCCAGCTGCTGGAATTTATAGAATATTAGCAAATGAAAAAGCGTTAAAAGCTGGTAGTAAATTGTAATATATAAAGAATGAGAAGTGTCAGGTGAAGTATTTAGCTAAAAGAAGTCTCATGGAATTCTTAAATGTTATTTAGAGATAAAGAATTTGGCATACAAATCTCCAAGACTCTGAAGTCATGGATGGTTACACGAGCAGTGTGCAGGCGTGCCAGGTAAATGGAGCATTCTCAGTTACAGAACTCACAAACAAATGCCAGAAGAAACGACTCCACTCTTCCAGGCTTCCTTGCACAGAGCAGTCAAAGGACTTTTACAAAGGACAGAATAAAATAATGTTTTAGAAAGCTGCCTGATCTCATTTGAAAGTCCCTGCACAGTGCAAGCATGCCAGCAAATTTACCTCACATGTGGAAATCCCCATCTATCAGCTTGCAGCTTCCAGATGGAAACTTTACCTGCAAGCTATTACGCTTTTGTCTAAAACACTGAGAAGTTTGTCACTTCTTATTCCCACCTGTAAGCATTTATACATCATCATCTATCACCTTCAAAGCTGAAGAGAGTGTACTTCTTAAATTTCATATTGGAAGATTTTACTGCTTCTTTTTTCTGGCTTTAATCGTGGGCAATAACACTGCTTTCAATTGATACACATGGATGTATTTCTTCATGTATAGATGTTTCTCCACTGCATTTCTACATTTTACATTTCTGGCTCAAGATGACAAGTAGGAATTAAGGCACTGATAACATGTTAGAAGTCAGTATAACCAAGAAGTTCTGGATAGGTATGTACCTATAACAAACTTCTAATAGAATATGATTTAACTGTGTAGTAAAGTTGGAAAGTATGAGGATCATCCAGACCTAAATAGGTATTCTTGAGCATCTATCCAGCAGTTTGAATGTCCTATTGAAAAAGCAGATCATGCTTATGACATTGAATAACACACCATCATGCCCAAATAGAGGCACCTCACTGTAAATCCTTCTCTCCTGTGCTTCATTTCATCATTTAATTCAGTTATTTTGAATTAAACGAGTAAAAATAATCAACTGAGTTCAGAGGCAACACTTTTGTTATCAGGAATTGGCACTAAGATTTGAAGCCTTGAACCTGTACCATTATAACTGCCAGTCTTCAAAACTAGCTGCACTGGCTGGTTGTCAGCACAGCAGCTCAATATGGAGCTCAGTACGACTGCTTCAAGGAGGTAGGAGTGAGACAGCTCAAAACAGTGCCCAAGGGCAGGCAGACAACACACTTAGGACATATTTCTAAGTTTCACTTGGCTTTGGAGGGAAAAAGGCTACACTATACCTATAATCTAAACCCTTTGCCTTAAAGACCTCTTTCACACGTCATTTTTCTTCACCTCATTCAGCACAGCTGCTGTGGCTGGTAGGATGGGAACAAGGGACACCAAATGCTTATGCAAAATGGAGCATTCCTGTGCCATTGCTAAAATTATCATGAGGTCTGAAAGAGGGGGAAAGGAAAGAGCAATTAGCAGCTTATAGTTCCCCAAATGCTGATCAGAATTCTGTGTGATGCAGAAGAGACACTCCTGAAGCCCAGTGCATCTCCCCAGCTGGACATCAAACCCTGTTACAAACTGAAGAGATTATGAGGGCTTTTTGAAGACAAGGCAGCAACAGCCCTTAGAACTCAAATTTATTGCTGATCACAGTCTTCCCATCTTCACTCCTCTTCCTTCACCTTCCTTAATAAATGGTTTTAAACATTTTAAACATACAAAGCATCACATTTAACTGATGTCACTAGGATTATCCTTCTGTCCAGCTAGCACTTCACCAAAGAGTCCCCAGTACAAGCATTCAGACACTAGAGAACTCCACCCACACAATACAAGCAAAAGCACCTTCATGGTACATAAACCCTCTTCTTAACTTCCTAAAGGAGGTTTGACAGTGTCTTCAGAAGGCAGAGAGATCTGTCTCTTGTGGACAAGCTGAGGAATCTATTTCAAATCATAGGACTTTTTTAGGATGATGACCTGCTGTTGTTCAATCTCTTTTATAGAAGGTAATTTCTAACTCACTACTTTCAAGGGTGGTTTATCAAACATCTGAAAAAAAGATTTCACAGAGGAACACCCTCTGTCTGGTTTGCATTCTGTCCAGCTATTCAGAGCTAGCACTTTGCTGAACTTACGAGTTCATATGCTTCTTAACCTTGCTCAGCTGCTTCCAGGCAGCTACTAGTGACAACGAGTCCTTGTCATCCTCAGGCATAGACCTGGCACCTACCGTGCATCCAGATGCTTCCCTGTTCCTTTGTAGACATTTCAACCTTCCACATGGAGCTGACAGGCGTAAAAACTGCTCACATGACAGAACTACAAAAATGCCTCAGGAAGAAAAAGACACTTCCAAGTAACATGTCCACAGTTTGTAAATAGTGACTACATGAAGAGAAGTATTGGATAAAAAGAAAAGCCGTGTTCATTCTCCCATTTTCAATGTAATATTTTTCTTCAAGGGAGAAAATACCAACAAATAAACCTTTGCAAAGATTGCTTGCTCTTAAGTATGTTGCACAAGGTATGGATTGCCCATTGCACCCCAAAGTAGCACACTGATTTCAAACTGCCTCATCTTCTGACCCTTGGGAGCCCAGAGAAATAGAGGCAATAAGGTGCAAGTAAGTGCCTTATGTACCAGCCTCCTGGAAACCCAGGAAGACTGCTGATGAGAGGAGGAGATGGCATGAATGTCTTACAGGAGCCAGTGATTGATGCCCTACAGGCAAATGTCCCATGGAAGCATCTGTGGTGACAAAATCAGTACACCAGTCAGGCATCTTCATCCCAGGGCCTGGGTCTCCTGCTGGATGCTCTGGCCTGCTTCTTCTTTGCACTACCTCTTCCAAGACCCAGTACTGCCTGGTCTTCTGACATTTCCTGTATTAATATGAGCATTTCTGTGGAAGGTACCCTATGAAAGCCAAAAAGCTAGGTTTGACATGGGGCTGGAAATGTCTGTGCAAATGTTCTGATGAATGCTAATGTAGGTATTATCCTCCAAGTACAGCCTAGCATACATGCTCCATAAAGGAACTACTGTCACCCCATCCAGGTGTAAAGAGACATCTGCATAAGAATACCAAATTTTTCTTCCTTAAGGGACATCTTTACAACCGTGTGGAAGGACACAGAGAAAGCCCCCCCCACCTTTCCAATACATGCAGTAGTCAGGTTTCCTGTCCCTGTGAGCATAGCTGTCACTGTGCACTGCTGGAGGGATAGCCAAACTAAAGACCAAAACTGGAACCCCTTCTAGATTTTCTGGAGCATGGGATGTAAAAGGGAGAGAACCATGGGTCTTCTGAGCCTGACAGTTCATTTAGATGAGCAGCCAGCAAGAACACTAAAGTTGTTGGTAACAGGGCACCCACTGTACTCTGACCAGCCA
This sequence comes from Ceryle rudis, assembly GCA_033439905.1. Lineage (NCBI taxonomy): Eukaryota > Metazoa > Chordata > Aves > Coraciiformes > Cerylidae > Ceryle > Ceryle rudis. The sequence goes on from JAAGNO010002147.1 coordinate 16,875, forward strand.
CAGAAAAATTCATTTTCCTCTGCGAGATGTGCAAACGTGCCTGAAGTCCATGAAGCCACTGGGAGAAACTACTCTGCAGTTTCAAAGAAGCAGTGCAGTCTAAACTGATTGGTGAAGTAGAAATACCTGTTCTACAAGGGTTGCAGATGCCAAAGGCCAGGACCACCCTACTTGCTTGTCTTCAGCTTTCGCAATTTTAGTGTTGTATTGTCAGTTACATTGTCAGCATGAGTCCATGCCCATTTGTTGATAGCTATCAATACCTGCATGAGGTCTACTACAGTATGCACAAGTTCATCAGCCTGACTTTCAGCTTGTCTGTGCAACAGAAGCTCAGAGAAAGGGGCATCAGCTTTTTATTTCCCCAAGGAACTAAAGACCATAGACTAAAGCTACAGTTTGCTGGGAGCCTTCTGAAATCCGGCACAATGTAGGCCTATTGGGAAGGAACAAAATGGGGCAAAAGGCAGCACTTGGTAGCAGCTCATATTTTAGTACGTTCCTGTTAAAGATGGCAAAGAGGGACCCAGGAAACTCTTAGGGAGCTTGATATTCATTTTAGTTTTTTTCTGAGGAGAGGCAGGTCTTGAGGTTGGGTTCCTCTTTGAAGCAATCTGCTGCAGCATTTTAAATGCAGCCTGGAATCATGAGCTACAACCAGGCTAGTAGGTAGCCAGTGGCAAGAACACACTTTTAACTTTGCAGACATAGAGGCCTGTCAAACTGAGAAGAGCCATAACATCACTTGAGAAACTCAGAACTGAAGTAATATGAACAGTAGTGTTAATGGTTTCAAGTCACAGAGGTACTGTGAGGGGCCCAGTACAGACATGGCTCTTCATTGTCCATCCTCAAAAGAAACTGGAACCAAATCAATTCATTTTAAGGTGCATTCGTACCCTTTTTTCCTGTCACATTTACATAGGTTGAAATTTCACAACAGTAATGCTCACAATGAAATGAGTAATAGCTTCTCAAATAACCACAAAGCTCCACAGGCCTCCCCACAGCTGATACCTCAACCTGTATCCCAGGTTGGAAAGAACCATTCCCAGCGGCTGCCTCCATACCTCCAACATGAACAGAAATGGCAGGGAGTGGGAGAGAAAGAACATAGAGGACCACAAGGAGTCTCAGAGACTCCTTACCAGCCCCACTAAGAAGTATATTTTAGCTTTGCAGTAATACAGCTCTGGGAATAAGATCCTTTTCTAAATAAAATATCCATAGCTATTTGTAGATAAATGTTAATGAAAATCTTGCAGAAATGACTTGAGTATCTTTTAAGTTTCAGTTTCTGGTCACGTAAACTATTTCAGTCTCACTAGTCGCTTCTCAAAATCTGACGGTTTCAAAAGAAATTGTTATTAAAGTGAATTGCTAATGTGGAAAACAGCCTGTGATGCAAAAGAATTAAATAGTTCATGGAAGAAAATGTAAAAATCAAAATAAGTGGTGGGAGTTGATATACAGTCTCATTTCTGGCAATGAAGATGTGACATTTCCCTCCCTACCCAGCAGTGTGAGCAGCCACCAAGCAAGAGCCACCACAAACAGGATTTTGGGGAGTCTTTTCCTGCACCCCTGTGACTGTGCTAACATAACCCACAGGGGATGATCCCAGTAACTAACCATCCCATAGGGAAGGGTGGTCAGCCTCCCATTATCAGGAGGAGTAAACCCTATTTGCAGCATTCAAAAAGGAGCAAGAATTCAAATGCCAGGGTCAGAATCATCCTGAGGGCATTTCAGGGGCCTGTGCGTATTACACGTCTGGGAAGCACCACCAAGACACGGCCATAAGATCAGGAAGATGCAAAAGCAAAATGGCTGGGATAGGGGTTTGCACACTGCAGCACTGAATAGCTGATGAATCAGTTTGTCTGCTGTACCCAGCGAGACAAGACACAGGGCACCGTTCTGTGCAAAAGCTTGCTGTTCTCTCAGCTCAAGCACCACTTGCAGCCTCACTCTCCACATCTCAGGAAGGAAACAGCAGAGATAAGCAAGGGGCACAGAAGGGCATCTGGAATGACAAAAAGGAGAGATCACCTGCCTTGCAAGAACTACAGATGCTGAGGGGGCATACAAGCAAAACTTACAAAATCACGTAGGCAGAGGAAAAGTTAAATGCGCAATTTATCCACCAATCCTTCAAATACCAGAATGACAGATCACTCACTGAAAATAGCAGGGGACAGTTTAAAATGTATAAACCTTTTTTTTTTTTTCATGGTTTATAGTAAATTTGTGGAATCTGTAGAGGCAAAAGGTTTGAGCAGGTGTTGTACCAGCTGCTGAACAACAGGTCCATAAACAGATACTGAAAGAACAGACCAGGACTTACCCTTCTAACATCCCTCACACAATGAATGTGGATATTAGAAGAATACAAGTGGAATGGATGGCAGAAAGCAGATGGATGTGTGTGTTTTCCCTAAAAATCATTTCCATTTGCCACCATCAGAGACTGTTCTGACCCAAAGGGCATTTCTTACATTCCTGGAAACCCAGTGAGGTATCCATGAGATTTCTATCTGTCTTAACTGATTCCTACACAGCACCCAATAAACAGACAAAGCCTTTGCTGGTGCAGACCCTGAAGAAGGAACCAAGATGTTCATTACTGGTGGAAGCCAACTTCAGGGACTCTGTGAAGAAAATCACCAAAATAGCTGGGGCACAAGCTCAGCAAAAAGCAGGATTAGGGGGATAATTATTTATTTGACTTGTGCAGGGTACTGGAGGCTGGGAAGGGCACTAAAACACAAGCGTGAAAGTGGTCATACTTTGAAACAGGATAAAACATGCTGCTTAGTGGTATAGTCAGAAAATTGGGCCCAATTTAAATTTTCTCTTAACTGGTTCAATAAAGATAACAAAATACATATTAATAAAATAGAGATAAAGCTTTTCCCTGTGCACTTAGGCTCTTCCTGTAGTCTTAGGTCTTCACAGGTATAATGCCATCACTACTAAAATGCTTACAACACTAACCTTGTTTGCCAGCCAGGGGCCAGTGATGTATATACAGTATGACAACAGCACTTACATTCAGAGTTTTTACAAAATACTACTTCTTGGTTTTTTACTAGCCAAGAAAATGCTGTATTAAGGGCAAACAGCAAGTCCTCAAATAGTTGCTTCTGGCTTTCTTAAACTCATCAGTTTTTGAAATCATTACAGCAAGAAAATTCATCTGTAAAACAAGAAAAGCAGACTAGGCTGACCCATCCAGCGTTGCCTGTTCTTCTCAAGACAAATCAGTAATGAAAGATATGTTAATCCCACCCTGAAATATATTGCAGCAATATCACCCCAAATGTACTTTCTGGTATTGCCCCCTCCACACCTCAGTTTGCTGCATTAGTTTCTCTTTGACCTTTTTTGATTAAGTATAAGCAAGTCACTGACATGATCTCTTGACCAGGTCTACTCCTTCTGGGCTTTCAGCACAGACTTAATTTAAACACAAGGTGAACCTCATGTTCTTAGACCTATGCCATGCAATTGCTCTTCCATGAGTCCTTTCATCATTCAGCAGGATTCATTTTGGGTTTATTTTTTGTTATTTTAAAATTCTTTCACTCCTATTTTTAGTAGCTGTTTGTCCTGTTTCAGCCTTGGTAGCCACAGATCCCAGGCCAGTCAACCCCAAATAACTAGGCTGTCTGTACCACTACAGAAACTACTTCAGCTTTTCCTTTCCATCTTACCCTGTCATGATGCTTTTTCACAGCCCTCTCCCAGCTGCATTCTCCCCAGCTAAACCGCAAGCTATGGCCAGAAGCTACTTTCAGTATTCCAAGTCTGTTGCACACTTGCCTCAGCAGTGATTAGCTCAGCCTAGTTCAACCATATTTGCAAGTTTATAAGGACAACTCATGCTCTGATGCATCTTCTTTGTGCCTAGAGACTTGGCTGGCTTCTTAACTAAATTTAGTGTCACATAAATATGTTTATAATCACTGTAATATATTATAAATGTATTTTATATTGAACAGATCTTGTATTTCACTCTCTGGTAATGTTTATCAAACACTAACTTTTTAACTATCATAGAACACACATAAAAGGTAATAAAAATAGAGACAAAGAAAAGCTAATCTTTCAAATAAAATGTAAATAAACAGAACCCAGAACCTTAATCCAATCTTTTTATTTATTTCAAACTGCCCAGGAAGTCCACCCATTTATCTATATTATTAGTTATTCCTAAAGAAGTTGTTTTCCGTTGTTGCTATGGTGGCCACATCTGCAAACCCAGCTTTGGAGTGAATGTTAATAATCTGTCCTGAAAGAAAGTGTGCTTAGTCATTATCAGAGCTACTTGGAACTATGAAGATTAAATGTTATAGCTACTAAAGAAGTATTTTTATTTCCTTTAAAGTCCATGACAGAAGGAAAGGTTAATTCTACAATTGACTTGTCTGAACAGAACAGTAGGAAAATTTCACAGTACATGAACCAAGAGGTAGACCCAAGTCCTGACAGAGTAATGCTAGGTTTGACAGTCTGTTTCTCAATAATATGGAGCCCCATGTGCTACAAATATGCTTTGTTTGCTAGTATGAGTCCAACCCACTAAGTGCTTTCTCATCCACAAGGTTTCTCGGTACTAGCATTGTTTGAATGCAATCATTTTGTATTCACACAGGACTATGGTATTTGTCAGATGTTAGGAAGTGGCTTTGAGAAAGCCTCAAGGCTTTAGTTTAATCACGTGGCATTTAAGAATAACAGACATGAACTAAGAATTTAAAGCTGCAGAAATGGCCATGCAGGAAAGCAAACAGCTTTTAAAAAGCTAGCCTGCTAGCGAGAGAGTGATCAGTTTTTCCAAAGTTTAAGTTAAAATGTCAAACTGAAGAAACCTGAAAAACAGAATCTTTCATTGCCTTTTTAATGCACAGTCATAGCCTGAGCTAGTTTAATTGGACAGGAATTATGCAGGCAGTATAAGTCTTCTCCATCTTACTCCAAAACAGATTAGTACATCGAAAAAAAAAACTATTTTCTAATCAAGACTGCAAGATGATTCAAAACCAGGTTTCACACTTCTGCTATGCCAGCTTGGGGGGGATGGACATTTAGCATAAGATAGCTCTTAAGATTTTCACCTGCTGTTGTTCAGTGGATTTTCTTCTGCCACTGACAGCTGTTGTAGATTACTTTCATTTTAAGCCTCCAAAAAATGCTATTAAGAAATAAGTTTCAGCAGCAGGGGCAGCAAAGAAAAGATACAACAAAGTTACACTACACATTAATTGATAGAAGTCTAAAGCGAGGTCTCTGCTACATATTAAGGTCTATGCTACATATTAATGGAGAGAGGTCTAAGGTCACACCTTATTTTTGTGCATTCGTGCCTCTCAGTGCAATGGTTTAAGAACACTGAAAATAGCAAAGCAACTCAACAGCTGAAAAAGAACAGGGAATATGAAATGCAGGCCATGGTAGGAGAAATTATCTGGGTTTTTTCTTACTTTCAGAACTACTCCAGCCCTTTTTCTACAAGTTCTCTGTCTACTACAGAACTGATGCAATTCACCAAGAGAATAAGGGCTGTGTGCTGACTGTTAGGATGGAAGAAAAGACCAGAAGAGATTCTTTCATGGCTGTAAATCACAGGGCTTTGAAATGAACTGTACAGGCCCTATCAAAGCATATGCTAGAAACCATCTGCGTAGGAAAGGGAACAGGAGGGAGAAAGGAAGAAAATAACTGGAATCTAAATTTCAGTGCTCTCAATTACATTTTTGTTTTAGTTTTTCCTCTTGTGTATCCAGTAAAAAATATTTTGTAATACTAGAATGGGATGCTAAAAATGGGTAGTATTCTGTCTGCAATAAGGAGGTGACAATATGATTTTAATATCTAATTGGATTGTTCAAGATAATCTATACATCAGCAAAAACAGTTTTGTGTGATTAATCTAAGTGTGAGGAATAACAACCGCCACACTCCAAGCTCTAATAGTATGATTCAGTTAGCAGATTTACAGTCTGTTAACACCTGACCCTAACAGCAACAGCCAAAAATCAATGCGACTATGAATGATTTTAATTTGACCTGACAAGAGTAGTACTTATATAGCATCCAAGAGACTATTAGTTAAATCATGCCATCAAAAAATTACCTGAAAGAAATACTCTATTTCAGAATATGTTGTGCTAATGCATTATAAACACCCATCCAACAAGTCCCATGCAAAAGTACAGGCTTCACTGAGATCTTGTAAGGTATGCAACTAAAAAACCATCAGTGTATATACTTCGAATATCCCTGAACCAGATCTTAAACTGATAGCAAAACACCTCAAATGGAAAAGTGTAGCTTTTCTTTTAATACTTAAACCCATCATTCTAAACATGATGTAGGTAATGTGTCCACAAGTTCCGAGCCTTTCACAACAGAAGGCTGAGCTTTAATTTTCTTTCCATCCACTTATTCAAAAGTCACAATTGAGAACAGACTCACCAGAACCATTTCAAGTGGCAATAGTCAGAAAGCTTCAATTTCCAAGGAGATAGAAAATGTCTTGAACAAATGCAAATAGAGGTGAGTGAAACTGATACCCAAATTTAAGAATCTTGTAATTTTATCTACTTAGAAGTGGTAGCTTTTGCAATGATCAGGACTCAACAACAATTCAAACAGAAAGGCCATAAAAATATTCAGAATGGTGACAGCCACAGATTCAACAGATACAGAAATTCAGTGGCTGCTTGAGATACACGGTTTCAATTTCAACTGTGACTGTTGACACAGTAAGACTATTGCAAGCCAAATGACATCTTACAAAAATTATGTCCAAGTCAGTTCAGAAATACCACTCACCCAAACTGATCGATATCTTCTATGCAAATAGTGCAGTTGGTGATGGTGAAGATGCTTTCATCAGCTCATTGCTAAGGCAGCGTACTTTCTGTGCTCTGCATCACATTAAGATCTGCCTTTTAACCCTAACAGGACAAATAAGGCTTGGCTGGTAGGCAACTTCACAATCAGCAAAGGACAAATTAATTTAAGGAACCACAAATTAAAAAAATCACCTGGAAGTCTCCTGGTTTTGTGTTGGTACAAGTTGCATAGATGTGACTCCATCTGTCTACTTCTGATTGAAATAGATGAAAGATCTTCTGCTACAAACTGAGAGCTACCTTCCCTTAATAAGACAGTGGGGAAGACGCTGACAATATATCCTTCAATACCCAGTACAGACAGGCGGGAGAATTAATGTTAACCCTCCCAACACCAAAACACCCTACATGCAACTTGAAAGCATGTCTGGGTGGGAGTCCCCAGCTATCTGTATGCAGTGGGGTTCAACCCATTCTGCACTGTAATTCATATGTCAATTCTTGCAACAAGTGACTTTGCAACAGTTCAGAAGGACTTCTGCTTTCAGTTGTCTTTTTTTAACAAAAGATGGAAAATAACAGAACTACTTTCCAAAACAGAAAACCTTTAACTCTTCCTCAGAAAAAGTAATTACAGTTGATCTGAAAATACTGTAAATCATTAAGAAGAATCTTTTCCTATTCTTATTTTCTCTTGTCTGTCTTGGTGAAGTCAGCTTAAGAAATGAAACTACTTGTCTATCATATAGGCAACTCATCTATCCATGATAAATTTGCTGTTTCATTACAGATTAGTTTGGCAAGTAAAGGAATCCTACTCTCTAATACACGCCACTGAACACTACCATCAGACACATCTCAGAGACAAACACTTTTAACATGCCATCCCTGCAGTAACTTGCAAAGTAGATGCTTCCTCTTCTCACTGAGTTTGGTTCCAGGACTGTGTAATCCTGGTCAACTCTGAGTCACTTTCAAAGACTAGAAGGAACTCAATGACTCTCAAAAAGAGAAAGATATAATTCAAAGGTTAAGACTTAAATTCCCATGTTTTATCTCCCTAGGTAAGCAATGCTTTATCATAGCAACCTAAAATGCTTCTAGGTACATGCAGTGCTTCTTCAGCAACAAGAAAGGTAACAGGCTTTAAAAACATGTTACCTGCAGTATGGTCCTATGCATAAACCATCCAAATGGTCTACTATGAGACCAATTTTATAACAAGCTGAAACGTGATGACAGTCAATCTTCATCAAATGCACACCTCCAGCACCAGGTGCTGCACCACTTGACAGCTGGTACCCCACTCATTAGTGTGATCCGCTCTTGTCCTGATGTCCACTGGCTTGCCAAGAGCCCTGGCTCCCTGTTATCTCAATGATTAAATGACTGCATGCTTTTTAATACTGCTCTCACAAGAATACAGAAAAGTAGAAAAATGCAGCTCAAGATGATTAATTCACAGTGAAAATGTTTGAGTGATACATATAATTACCTAGGCATTCTCAATCTGCACCTATAAGGAGATAAAGCCATAGTGAACACTTCCAAGAAACAAAATCTTTTCCAAGTTTGCTTGTTGTTGGTTTTTTCCTTTCAGCTGATTTCAATTGCCAAACCATCCCATTTTCCCAAAGCTGGATCGATCTAGCACAGTCAGCCAAAGTACCCAGTGCAATGCCAGGTTTTTGATCAAGCTCAAGTTCAGCTGGCAAACATCACCAATTTCAGCAGCTTTAAGCCCACAATGTTACTTCACCAAAATATGATTTTGCATCAACCGAAAAGCAACTGCTGCTGCCTTTTGGCAGCAGTGTGATTTTAGCATGAGCAAAGTCAGCAACAACTTGTCGTCTAGTTTCAGGAGGACTAAGTGGAACTTGCCAAACTGAACTACCCCTTATGCTTCAACTACGTCACGTACAACTTTAATATTAATGTTATGCTATTACAAAAGTATTAGCATTTGTAAGTCTTCACTATAGAAGAATGTTGCTTTACAAAGCAATTCACAGTCTAGGAAGAAAACTAATATAAAATAAGGTAGAGGAGTTCCCTCTTGTTTTGATTTAACAGCATATAAAGCTTAGGCTCTAACTACAATCAGTTGGCTGGTATCCTTTAAGGTATACACCTGTTTTGAAAATAACATGGAAAATATTTACACATGCTGATGGGCAACTTTAAACAGTTTCATCACAAAAACGTACAGGTTTTTGCAGCTCCTCTAGTTGTCTTTGTCTGACTCTAATAAAGCAAAGATGTAACTGTTTTCCCCAGCAGCAGGATCACAAACGAGTACTCTAAAATCTGTTTATAAAAAGAGAGATAAAAAGAAAAAAGGAATGGCTCTTAAGGGAAAGCCTTCCAATCATTTTCCAATTAAGACCCTAGCCCTGAAACAGTTCTGAACTTAGATAATGAGAACTCTAAGGGAAGCTGTTAATTACTTTTTATTTTTGTGAAAATTGCAAGATATTTTGAGCGTAATTGGCACCATTCTTCTACAGTAGTAGTGCCTCCAAAGGCACTAGGAGGAGCTCTAATTGTTCCCCAAAGAGATTAATTACCACGTAATAGCTGCTAAAGTAGGCCCAGTTTACTGGGTTTGTTAACGTAGATTTTACGTAGAAAGTATGAAATACGTCCCTACCACAGAAATGTAAGTTTATTACTAGAGATAAAAAAGACCTCCTGCCAGCAAATTTTATCCATTTTTTTTGCTACTGTGGTCTCCTTCCGTACATAATTTTTGCATTTATCTATCTATCTATCTATATATCTATTCACAGTGTTCATCCTATGCACATACATTATGTGTTCCATCAGAAGTAGAATGGTGATGGCTACAGGTGAGTTGGCCTCCCAGGCTAGTAACACATGAGGATATATAATGATGTACTTATTTTATATACAAACTTCTTCAGTTTGGAAAAATATTTTACTGACAAGAGGCAAAAGTCAACATTCTATTTCACAAACCTGTGTTGAAATGGACTTTCTTTATACATGAATAATGTCTAACATTTAATAATGTCTTTCACTCATTAGATGTACTTGTATAAGCTGTATGTGGTTAGGCACCCAAAGCTGCATTACAGTTACTTTACATTACATCTGCACTGAGACAGCCACCTCCCCTGGGGAGCAGTTTCCTTCTTGCAGCCCAAGCAGCTAATACAGACCACAGCTACTTTACCAAGTCCACACTGCACTTGCAGTACTTGGTATCCATTCTTTGATCTTAGGCATCATCTTCTCACCTGCATACTTCCTTAGCACAACACGTGCATTGTGTGCACCATTTGCCTGCTCATATCACAGAAGCAGACGCCTTAAGGTCAGCTCCTACCCTTGTGTAGCACTCTTTGCAATGACACCTGCACACACTGGTCTTGATACCTTTGCATCCATTGCAGTTCTTGTATTCCTGCCAGAAAGCCTCTGACATCTCTCCCCAGTTTGTGGGCCTGGCTTTTCCCTGCAGATGGGATCACAAGAATTGCTCCACAGATCCTAGGTTTTAATTCAGGTTAAGGACCTGACCTTCCCATTCAGGTAGGTACATGGTACTGCTGCGGCAGGCCAGCTCACCTGAGTAGACACTGGATGAACAATGGGACCACAAATTTCTGGACATCAAGGAACTTCACATCTGCTGTTCAGCACTAACACATCATCTCCCAGGATGCTATACTGCTGGAGATGAGGGTTACCATTGCCCTCTGGAGCTATGCTATCGCTGAATCATAAAGAAAAGTAGGGAAACCTGTGCATAGGCCATCAACAAGGACTTTTGTTATCTCCCATGAGGTTCCTACCAAAAAATTAGTTGTGAAGGCTACTGCCCCATCACTCTTGGAAGACTACTGAGAAAGACAAATACAGCAGCTGCACTTACGACACTAAGGTCTTTAAGAATTACCAGAAATTCTTTAAGAATTTACCAGAAAGGTAAATCCAAATCCTCTTCCCAGGCACAGATACCAGCCTATCCCAGTTTCAAACACCAGCCTAAGGCTTGGCAGATACTGTGCGTCTCCTTCTAACATAATTACACAAGCACTCGCTGATGTACTTCCAGTAGCCTTGACCATCTGCAAGACCTTGACCAGTGTGTGCATTTGTCAGCTGACCACGTGATGGCAAATCTTAATGGACTGGGTGAATGCCAGCAGCCCCAATCCCAGATCATATTCCCCAAATATGCAAAAGTTCTGCAGTAAGCCCTGGCAGAGATTCCTAAAGGAAATCAACACAGCTTTGAATCGAAAGGTTAGTGACATCAAGAGAAGAGCCATTTGCACACAACTCAAATGCTGAAAGAGGCAGGTATTAAAAGTAGAAAAATGAAGTTTCAGGGGCCCAGCTCCAGATATAATTTGTACCTTGAAGATTAAAAACTCTGGCATTAGTAGCAGTCTGGCAGACATGAAATCTGTAGAGATCCTGACAGTCCTGAGAAGATGCTATTTGTGCCTACATTCAGAGATAGAAGACATTGCTGTACAGATGTGTGGCTAAAAAAAAAAAAAAAAAAAAAAGAGTGAACTTTTAAAAATGGCCTGGCCGCCCGGCCAGGACCAGTTCTCTGGCCCTGAGCTTATGCTCACACATCTAAATAGGCTTCTCTCATGGGAAGTGGCCTCATTCATACCACCCACTGGGAAAAGTCCTTTGCCTGTGGCCAGTGCATATCCATGACTAGGACAGGGAGTTTGTCTGTAAATAGCTTACTCTGATCAACTGCAAAACAGTTAAAGGAATTCTTGAGTCTAGCTAGTGAAGAAGGGAGAGAGGAAGAAGAGCATGAGCTCAGGAGACCGACTGAGACAACACAGTATGTACAAGAGTCACAGAAGCACTTTAAGAGCTCTCTGTGTGAACAGCTGAGGAGCAAGAAGTTTAGATATTGACTGAGAAGACAGTGCATCCCAGTAAGGTCTATGTACTGGTGCCAAAAAGAGAGACATCCCCTATTATATAATTTGGACTTTAAAAGTACACAGTTGAAATGTTTCATGGACCTTAGCAGCTACAATGGTGATTTGTGAGGGGAAAAAATACCAACATAACTGAACTGCCAAGTGTTCACATGAAACAGTCTGGAAAGTTCTGGAAGATCCAGAATACCACCGCTGCTTGGAAGAGAACCACACATCTGGGCACTGCTCCATCTATATGTAGCTCCAGCCTCATAACCTTTAGAGAGCACTATCAATAGCACTGCCTATAGAACAACTGGCAGAGAGATCAGTAAGGCCAACATCTGCCCATGCAGCTTGAAGAGGGCAGCCGAGCCCATAACCGCAATTCTGAAGAAGAATCTCATCTCCAGCTGTTGCAGTACCCATTTTTGGAGTTGGCAGCGCAGATCCAAACACTTCTACTTCAAAAGATAGGCTCTAAGACATCCCATCCTGTATCCCATCCCAGCAATGAAATACCAGCGTCAATGCCCATCATTGCTGCATCATTCTCCGTGTATCCAGTTAAAGCCCAAGACACAAGCATTTTCTTTCCTCAGTCCAGCTGACAATCACTAAATGCTACTGCCACAACAATGTAGTTTTCCTGCATTCTACCCTCATCTCGGCATCAGGTATCTCACTTCTGCATCTCCCTTCATTATCCAGAAGGAATTTTCTTGTGCATTAGGTGACCGGGATGTCTCACTCAAATCTCTGTTACTCCTGTTTTTCTGATCTGCCTCTTCTTTAGCCAGGTAAGGTTGCAGAGAGACCGTGGCTCCTGCTATTGCTCAGCTTGAGCATCTTGGAGCTCAACATTCCCCAAAAAGGGAAAAATAAAGCAGTTAATCTGCCACCTTGTCATGCATCAAGGTAGCATTCTCCTCTGCTAGGAGTCCTTGAAGTAGTTAATTCGATGAACATCTACAAATTGAAGCTTAGTTTTATTCAACAGTCACTACCCCAAGCTACACTGTTCCAATAATCCTGAAAACACCTGCCCAAGAGGAGTTAGCCCTCTAAAGCACAGAAGCCTTTCTTTACCTACCTTGGAGTCAGTGGATACACTCCAGCAAGCTCTTACAGCCTAGTGATTTCACACGTGTAAATCTGGTTTTGCAGCATCTGGAAGAACATGGCCATTCTTGGAGGTCAGGAGTTAACATATTAACGGGTGATGCACATTTTTGGTTTGTCAGCTGAATTGTCATCTGTTGTAGCACACGGCAGAGCTGAGGAAGCGGGGAAATTAACTTACCTAAAGAAAGATTTGGGGTGTACTGGATGTTTGTGACACTGAAGCAAGAGCTGGAGGAAGGGAATTAGAATCACTTTGTGGTTTCAGAGCTGTCACACAAAACTGAACTTCAGGCAGGGGAATTCAAGGATGGGAAAGATAAAACTGAGCTGTTTGTAGGCAGGTCAAAGGATAACACTCAGAATATCAACAGTATGAAACTGTATAAAATGACAGCCTTTGCCTCCATCTGTCCAAACAGATTTCTGTGTTGAGTTTGGTTTTGGCAGGGAACAGAGATTAAAGAGTTTAAACAGGGACTCTAGTATTAAAACCTTCTCTCTAAGTCCAGAGCTGCACTTGAAGTCTGTTGATGAGCAGAAGAGCCTTTCCTTCCAGAGTGTCATTGCACTGCCCCGTGAAACCAAAGCTTGCTGCAGCTGGCAGTACCACAATTCACGCGTACAAATCTAGCAGATAAAACCAAGGACTCTACCTGATGAACTACTGACAGTTTTGATACTGTTCCTTGACTTCGATAGCAGTTTTAGCATTATCCTCACACTTACTCACTTCAGCTTGCACTGCTCAGCATCAGTACAACTTGTCATGTGTCAGTTATTTTTGATTATTAGCAATAATCTCACAGGACTTAGACTGTGCTTCAGTGTTGCTTGTTTTCCATTTCAACTCACAAGATAGTCGACACAGCCTTGTAGGTGTTCCACCTTGGCTTCTCATCAACAGTTTGTATTGGGTCTCGCCGAGATGGAGTTAGTTTTCTCCATAGCAGCCCTCCCAGTGCTGTGCTTTGCACTGAGAGCTGCAAAGGTGCTGACAACACACCCGTGTTATTACTGCTGGGCAGGG
>JAAGNO010002147.1:34887-50245 GCA_033439905.1 Ceryle rudis
CCAGCTGAACTCTCCTCTGGCACTGGCAGAGCTCCCAGGGACCGGCCCACACCTCCTCCTTCCGAACCGCTGCCCCAAGCCCAGAGGGCACGGCCCGGCCCCTGTGCCCACTCCGGCTCCGTGTGCAGGGGCTGCGCTCCTGAGCCAGCGCTGCCCCGAGAAGGGGCTCGCCGGGTGACTGTTCGCTCAGCGCTCCCGAACGGCTTCTGCTGTGATGGGTGTCTCGGCGAGTGGCCGCTGTCGCGGTTCCGCCTCGTTCAGATCTGCCGCCGGTGGAGCGGCTCCGCCCGGGCCGCCTCAGCAGCCGCCCACAGGCCGCCGGTTCCGGGCACAGCCCAGCCGCTCCCCCGGCTTCAAAAAGCCCCCGAAAGAGACCCCTGCCGGCCCTTTTCGCCGCGATTCCCCTACCCAGTGCGGATTGACCTGCACGGGAGCTGATCTCCTCGGCAAGTGACCCTTGGCCTGTTTTTGGCTTGTTTGGATCCCACGGGCTACGGGCTGCGTCCGCGTTACAAAATAACCATTAAGAAGCAAGCCTGAAAGGAACCAACCTCCTCATCTGCATAATAAATAGCCCAGCGATTCAAGTGTCTCAGTGTAGAAAGAAAGCTCGGAGGGGTAAGACGATAGTGGGAATTGAGGTTCAGAGGCTGCAGGGACAAGACCTTGCTAATATCATGTCACCATACTTGCCCCAGTCTGCACTTGCATGTGCCAGTAAACTGCAGGCTTCCCAAGCTCAGACACATCTCGGCTCCACACTCTAAGGCATCCTATGTTCATCCTTCCATCTTGTTATATAAACACTAATGCAGCAAACTGTAAAGCAGCCTCACCCATTATTTTGGGTCAGAGCTTGTCTGCGAGCATAGCAGGGGAATCCTAGAGCCCAGTGCTGCAGTCTGTACCAGCACTGCACAGAGGAAAATGAAAAGTGAGCTACCACCACACTAGGGAGGAGGGTCAGATGCCTTTCCCTGCTCTCATGAGCTGCTTCAACTGCAAGGAGATGCAGCAGCACTTGACTGTGCGTGACCACTGATCTAAGACTGGGTCTCTACTACTAGAAAAGCTCAGGACAGGGAAGAAGAGTCTGGCCTCTATGTCAGGCCCTCACTTGACCATGTTCCAGCCCTCCAAAGGGAATCACATTCTCCCACTCAGGCTTGCCTTCCTCTCCTCTATGCAAAGGCTCTCAGCTTCCACAGTGCCAAACTCCTCTGGTCCTCACATTTCCATATCAGCCATCTCTATGTATCACGTGGACCAAGACCCGAGCAGTGGCCTGAAGACACTGATTTCTGAGACATCACAATGCTCAGGCAGACAGGGCAACAACCAACCTGTATGAAGGCCTCATTTACCTTTCTGAAGAACTCAGCTGAGACAAATCTTAATATTTTTCCATAGTAAACATCAGGATATTTTCTTCCTCTTTAAAGAGGTGGCTACAAAAGGGCCACACATGTATTCCAAATAAATGTTTTCTTCCCTGTGATGTCAGAGAGCCCATTGCACACTCTCTGTTAAGACCTGCTGTGAGTCAGTGAACAGGCCCATTACTGTTGTAGGTAACCAGCCCCTGAAACGATGCAGGACATGAAATGAAAGCCAAAGCAATTCTGAGAGAGGCTTAACTAACTGGCAACAGAGAGTGAAACAATACAGACCTTATACACAGTACTCTTGTTAACAGAATGCAAGGAAAAGAAGTAAAATTGTACCCTTTCATTTCCAGAGTTGAAACATCACCCACTGATGTGGGAGGAAGCCTGCCAGAAAGCCAACCACTGCCACTGTCGATAACACCAAGATCACAGCAAGCAGCTGTGCTACTGGAAGCACTCAGTGTTGTACTCTTGGTGCTAAAGGCTCCATTGTCTTTCTCATGAGCACTTTGATACTCTCTTTGGAAAGAGGCAAAAGCATGGAGCACATGGCACGCTTGCAGTAAACTTTAACCAAGATATTTGACTGACCTTCTTGTGGCTCGTGGTTTTTATCTTACTGCTAAGATAAGATCAGCCAGTGTAAATAAACTACAAATAACCAGCAGTGTAGGACCTACAGCAACCTGCTGTTGACGTGCCCAGGATCAATGACAGCGCACTAAGTACCCCATTATCCTGCTCAAACAGCGATGCATTTACTGAAGTGATTTAAGCAGTTTCCTGGTAACTGCAATGTAATTTCAACACTATAATCAGTTATTCACAGTAGATGAAAGTGTACCATTAGGAAGTTTATATACCATAATGTTTTCCAAATCAGCTTAATAATGCTTTATCACAGTATTTAACAATGCCATAATATTTTTTGTATCAGCATTGTGAAAGACCCAAGACAATCACTATAGAGAGCAGCAACAGGGATGGCAGGCACCTGGCCAAGCTAGAAGTGGGAGGGGAGTGATGCTGCAGCAGGATGCAACAGCAGGGCATGAGCCTCTTGCCATATGGGTCCCCAGCATAAATCCTCTCTTGGGGCAGGCACCGCTTGTGCCTCCAGAAGTCTAGTGAGGGACCATAGGAAAAAACATGCCAAATACAAGCCAGAGATGTCTTATAAGAGGAGTTCTCTGAGGGACAAGAACGGAAGTAGGGAACAAAGACTGGAGAATCTCCCACCATGCCAACAGATTTTTATTCTAATACAAATTACACAGCGTGCAGAGTTGGTGTCTTCTGGACTTTTCACAGCACAAGCCTCATTTACCTCTAGGAACTTTTATACCATATGGGGCATCAGCTCACCTTGGTGTCAACACAGATATTATACATATGACAGACTGCACAGGCCTTGAATATATTTAATTCACTAATGACAATTAAATTTTTGCTATTGATAGATAAAAGACTAGCATATTGCTGTGTTACTCAATTTCTGAGATTAACTATATAAATCAACCCCCAGCTCTCTCCACTCCCCCATTTGGCAGAATCGCAGAACCATCGAATCAATCATCGTCACCATCGAATCAATCATCGTCACCATCAGAAAGGGCCTCTAGGATCATCGAGTCTAACCTTCATCCTAACATCTATCCATCCATTAGACCATAGCCTCAAGTGCTATGTCTACTTGGTTTTTTAAACACCTCCAGGCATGGTGACTCCACTACCTCCCTGAGAAGGCTGTTCCAGTGCCTAACCACTCAGTGAAGAATTTCTTCCTAATATCTAATCTAAACCTCCCCTGATGCAACTTGAGGCCATTTCCTCTCATTTTATCTTTAGTAATTTGGGGGAAGAGACCAACACCAGCCTCACTACAACCACCTTTCAGGTAGTTGTAGAGAGTGATGAGGTCTCCCCTCAGTCTCCTCTTCTCTAGACTAAACAAACCCAGTTCCCCTCAGCCTCTCCTCATCAGGCATGCTTTCCAGACCCCTCACCAGCTTTATTGCCCTTCTCTGGACCCGCTCCAGCACCTCAATGTCCTTTTTGTACTGTGGTGCCCAAAACTGGACACAGTACTCACTGTGTGGTCTCACAAGTGCTGAGTACAGGGGCACAATCACCTCCCTGCTCATGCTGGTCACACCGTTTCTGATACAGGCCAGGATGCCCTTGGCCTTCTTGGCCACCTGGAGATATGTCCTCCTGGTAAATGGAATGGAAAGTTTTATGCCCTTTCCAGTGGTAAGCTAGGACCCGCTACTTCATAGCTTAGCTATTAACTTTCAGTGGCTTGATATAGCATTAAAAAGATTGGAGAGACATAGGAATCCTGACTGTCTGACAATCACTTTAACCACCTGCAAATCTGGTGAGTGCTTCTTAGAACAATTTTTATATTTAAACTAATGAATTAGGCTCTTGTAAAGAAAATACCTTTTATTTATAACTAGTGTAAAAAACATGTACTGGACAACCGCATTCTCTGGAAGAACTAAAACCAGATCTACTAATTCTAAAAAGATTTGTAGAAAGTGGAAAGTTTATATTTGATAATCAATGGCAAATTCAAAAAAGTTGTTTGGGTTTTTTTTCTGTAAACTGCCATAATATATCTAGCATAAACACTGAACCCATATGAATAACTCCTATATAAGAGCCAAGAACTTTCTCCTTACTGAACACAGTGTAGATCAATTCAGCAATAAATGAACAGACAGAAAATTATGTTGTTGGATTATGACTTACCTTGGTGCCACGTGCTTAAATTCTGCTCCAGGGATTTACACATTTGAAACCATGAAGTCGGTGCCCAGGAATTTAGGCTTTGTGTTGCACCTCCTTAGAAACCAGCCACAAGTCCCATTTATGAATTGTTCAGTTGGGATTCTTTCCTTAAATGTCTGATCAAGTGAAAGCTTTGCCTCTTTAACAGAAGCTCTTTAATCAGCTGGGTACTGGCAGAAAACACCCCGAGGCCTCTGTTTCTCATTTAGACGCACAACATGCATCATCAGCTATTTAGCAGGAAAGAGCAGGAAAAATTACCTGGGCTTTGAAGTACTACAGTAATATTACCTGCTCTGTTAAAATATAGATGTAACGGTGTGTGACAAAGCAGCGCATCCCAAAGGATGATGAGAGGGCAAAGCCAGCAGGAGGAAGGCAGTAATTTCAGGAAAGCTGGAGGGCAGGAACTCCAGGGACAGCACTTCTTTTGAGAAAACCCAAGTCTTCTCTGGCCTCTCCTGGAAAAATAAAACCAAAACAAACCACAATACAGTTTCAAGCAGCCTTAGTTTAACTTAGAGGACTCACAGGATCAAAGGATCCACTGTATATTATGTATTGAAAGTATATCCACCACTAGGTGTCAGCCCAATTTAAGCTATTATATAAACAAATGTTAAAATCTCACTTGCATTAGACTTTTATCTTCTACCTATATTATGGAAATATTCATACACACATAACACATATATAACATTCTTAAGCTGACTCTAAGGAACACACCTAGTGACATTTACAGAGAACCATACTGTCCCATGCCTAGCACCTCCTTGAAATTCACCTAGGGCAGGTGGTTTCACAAACATATCGTTTCAGAATGATAGAATCATTTTGGTTGAAAAAGACCATTAAGATCGAGTCCAACCATTAACCCAGCACTGCCAAGTCCACCACTAAACCATGCCCCCAAGTGCCACATCTACATCTCTTAAATACCTCCATGGATGGTGACTCTACCACTTCCCAAGGCAGCCTGTTCCAATGCTTGATAACCTCTACAAGTGAATAAAGTTTTCCTAGTATCAAATCTAGACCTCACCTGGCACCATTTGAGGCCATTTCCTCTTGTGCTTACGTTACTTGTGAGAACAGACCAACGCTCACCTCTCTACAACCTCCTTCCAGGGAGTTCTAGAGAGTGATATGGTCTCCTCTCAGCACCCTTTTCTCCAGACTAAACAACCCCAGTTACCTCAGACACCTCTACTTGAGACCCTTCACCAGCTTCATTGCCCTTCTCTGGACCTGCTCCAACACCTCAATGTCTTTCTTACACTGTGGCACCCAAAACTGAACACAGTGCTCAAGGTGCAGCCTCACTAGTGCCAAGTACAGGGGGACAATCGCATCTCTAGCCCTGCTGGACACACTATTCTTGATGAGCAGGGATGCTGTTGGCCTCCTTGGCCACCTGGGCACACTGCTGGCTCATGTTCAGCCAGCTGTCAATCAACACCACCAGATCCCTTTCTGACAAGCTGCTTTCAAGCCACTCTTCTCCATGCCTGTAGCGTTGCCTGGGGTTGTTGTGACCCTGGCATTTAGCCTTATTGAACCTCATCCCATTGGCCTTGGCCCATCAATCCAACCTACCCAGATCCCTCTGCAGAGCCTTCCTACCCTCAAGCAGATCAACACTCCCACCCAACTTGGTGTCATTTGCAAACTTACTGAGGGGTGCCCTCAATCCCCTCACGCAGATCACTGATATATTGAACAGAAACGACCTCAATACCGAGCACTGGGCAACACCACTTGTTAACAGCCACCAACTGGCTTTAACTCCATTCACCAGAACTCTTTGGGCCTGGCCATCCAGACAGATTTTTATCCATCAAAGAGTACACTCGTCCAAGCCCATCTGTTAGGAGGCTGTGGAGATTGTGCACCTTCACATATAGGGAGCAGAGAACGAGCTCAGGCCCATGGACAGTACTTAATCTTTTAAGATTCAAAGCCCTGACAGCTAAAACAGGAGCTGAAAAGGTCAAGGAAGAATGCCTGCCCTGGCACTGCTTTCTGAAAAAAATGAATCCATTAACACCACAGAGCTCTGCTGCCTACTAGTTAAAAGCTGATGGACCATTTATCAGCATTTTGTTCAGGAAGGAATCAAGTAACTGTTATATCTCTTCTGAACAGGCCCTGTCTGAGCACTTTGTCATTCAAATTAACACCACTCCCTTTCCAATGACAGGATTAACACACACGAAACAAGGATGTAACACAGGAAAAATATTTATTCAGAATATTATGCCTTCAGCATAAATATAGATGGGCTCTTCAAAGCAGAGTTCAAAACCAAAAAAGGTGGTTATGAAGTCTCCTGTCATTAAATTTTCATTCCCCTCTCTAGGGGGAAGTATGACAAGACAAAACTGAATGTGGAAAAAGGACCTGACATTATCCTTGGTGAGAAAGAGCTTGCAGAGAGTCTGCAGGCAATATCTAACAGCCTCTGCAGACTCACCACTGTTGTAAAGCACTGCAAATAAAAGTAAGAAAAGGGAAGATAAATAAACAAACAATCCAAAAGTCCCCAAACCACCAGAACTAGCAACAGTCCAGGGAAAAGAACGATTCCAGAAGATGCCCTTCCTCCTTTCCAGCAGCACAGAAAATTCCAGCCTGCAGTCTTTCCTTACACACAGCCTCCCTCTCCTGTCAAAAAGATGAATGAAGCTTCAGTTCTGAAATATGCTTGTCACACTGCAACATACAGTCCTTTCACAACTGACCCAGAGTCTGTGCTTCCTGAGCCCTCACCCTATAAGCACCACAGAACACCCAAACCAGTGCGAACACCAAAGCTGGGAAGGACAAAGAAATGAGGGAACTGCTACACAACTGATGGCAAGAGTCAATCTGAGATGGCTGATACCAAGGACAGACAGAATTCAAACACGAAGCAGGACATTTTATTCCCAACGTAATGCATGTAGCCAAGAGGGGGAAAAAGGGCCCAAGACATAAAAAATATTCTTAGGACAGAGAGGTGTGGGGCAGTCTCTTCTCCCAAGTAAGAACAGAGGTGACTGAGAACAGCAGGCAAAAGTGACCCCAGCACAACCCCAATTAACCTGGAGCTCCAAGCTGCATTTCATTTCTAAACCTAGTCCTAGAAATACAGTAAGCCTCAGATCCAGCCATAAGCCAGACATAAGAAGTTCTTGGGGAGGTATCTGGCATCTTTTAGCAGCCTTCCTCTTCCTTTGGAGTCTCCTTTGCAGCCCTACTCTGTGAAAAGCTCTAGGATTTGCCTCTCACCTAACCCTAAGGATGGGTGCAGACAGAGCATTAAGCCAGGAATCCCAGCAATAACTCAAACCCCACGTTCTCAGAGAGATCTTTTGGCAGCCCAACTCTTCCCTTGTGTGGGCTGAAGGGAGCTGCCAAAGTGGAACTTGAGGCTTTGCTTTGCTCCTAGCCCTTCTCTCAGCCTCAACCCCTGACTTGTACAAAGCAGGTCTCAGGGGAAGGTCTTTGGCAACCTAAACTTCCTCTTGGTTCTCCCTTCGCAGTCATACTCTAAACAAGCTTTTTATGAGACCTTAGACCACTCCTAGGGACACCTGACTGACTCCAAACATCATGATGCAGATCAGCTTTGCAGTTAGACTGTTATGTTATTAATCTCCCTCTAGGACCACCTCTGGAATCAGTTCAGTTTGTTCTCACTTCAGGGATATTTGGGTCCCCTTCTGAGATCAGTCTGTCCACCCCTCTCAGATGGTTTTGGCCCCTCTGGAATTTGTTTAATGCACTTGGTACCATATATAATCTACCATAAGTGTATCTGCTGTTATATTGTTGAATAGGTTGCTTCACAAGTGATAAGTTTGTAGTAACTTGTAACAGTATATACCTATTTGATTGTTGCTATACAATTTATTTCTGCCATGCTATTGATTGTTGCTATATTATTAATTGCTGGTAGCGTTTTATAAGAGCTTCTATATATATTCAATTTATTAATGATAGGCGTATTTGCTAGTGGCAATTTTCGTGGTGATCTGTGAGAAAATAGAGAAATACAGCGTATAAAAGCCTCCGTGTCCTCATGCATTACAGGATCCTATGAACTCACAGTTCTGATCCCGGCACACCTGAAGCCCAAGTAGCCCTTCAGTTTGTGATATGCTGTCATGGAGTAGCAAGAGCCAGCTGCTCTGCAAGGAGAACTGAGCATGAAGGCAGGCAGCAGTGACCTCCCCAGCACGGGCAAGGCACATCTGTGTGGGAATTGCATCCAGAGACAGGGACCTGGGCACATACTGCCCAGAGATCACCCAGTAAGTCCACAGATATGAGGCAGGTCCAAAGCCAAGCCACCAGCCCAGGTAAGGATCAAGAAGGTTTGAGACTGGAAGCAGATGTAGTTGCTACACAGCTCTAATGTAGAAGATACAGGGGCCAGCAGTAAAGCCTCAGCTTATCATAAAATACCAGCTTCAAGAATCAACTATTCCAACCTTTTAAGGTAAACTATATCTATACAGTTTAAATGAGCTGGACCAGCACCCTGTCAAACTGAGTCTTAAAACTGGACAGTGTAAGAGAATCCAGCACTTCCCTTGGGAGATTATTCTAATGTCTAATTGTTCTCATGGGGAAAAAAATGTTCTTTTAGTGTCCAATCAGAATCTCCCCAGAAGTAACTTGTACCCATTACCCCTTATCTTTTCCATTTGACTTCTTGTAAAAAGGGAGTCTCCATCTTCTTGGTAGCCACCTTCTACATACTGCTACATGGTAATAAGGTCACCCCTAAGCCTTCTCTTACCAAGGCTGAACAAACCCAGTTTTCTCAGCCTTTCTGCATATGGCAGCACTTCCAGTCCTCTGATCATCCTCATGGCCCTTCTCTGGACTATCTCCAGCCTGTCCACATCTTTTTTGTATAGTGGGGACCAAAAGTGAATGCAGTACTCAAGGTGTGGTCTGACCAGCATTGAGTAGAGTGGAATAATGACTTTATCTCTGCTGGGCATGTCCCCATCTTTCTTATAGGTCCCCTTAAACTTCTGAAAGACTGCAATAAGGTCTCCCCAGAGCCTTCTCTTCTCCAGGCTGAACAACCCCAACTTCCTCAGCCAGTCCTTGTAGGAGAGGTGTTCCAGCCCTCTGATCATTTTTGTGGCCTCCTCTTAACCTGCTCCAACAGGTCTGTATCTTTTCTCACCAGAGGCAGAATCCCCTCCCTCAACCTGCTTGGCCATGCTGCTTTTCATGCAGCCCAAGATATGGTTGGCCTTCTGGGTTGTGAGTGCACATTGCCACCTCATGTCCAGCTTCTTATCCACCAGTACTAGAAAGAATTGTATTGGCAGAAAGTCTCTGCTTGGTGAGATAGGGAGCTCACCAGGAATAAAACAACTTCCAGAGGGCTTTAGAGCAGCTCACCATGGCAATCCTCTACAGGAGAGAAGGAAGTAAGCCATGGTAGAATAAAGTTTCTTGAGATTCCCACTTCCACAGTTACAGTTAGAACCAAAAGTGCTAGACCAAATCCATAACATGTGTGAATCAGCTTCAGAAAGGGTCAAGTCACTGTATAGCCAGGTTATTGGAGATTCCTAACTAGTCAGCTACAATGAGCATACAGATGAGCACATGCAGACAGTATAATTAACACTACCTCTCCTCTCCCAAAGCAATACAAGAGGGAAACATGGGAACCATCTCTTTCCTCCAGGTCTGACAGCCAAGGACAAGATCATACACAACTCTCCTGAAAATGCTAAGGTAAGGTAAAATAGTGCCAAGGTCAATTTTATGAATTTGTTTGTAAGATTATTAGACTATTGTTTATCCATATGCTGAGTAGAGCACACTGCTCCTGTCACCACTTACATCTGAGAACAGTAAGAAGGTATAGTTCAGAACGGACATCAGACAGTCCCATGATCTGCAATCCCTCACCCCACAGCCCTTATACTGCCTCCCTATCACCCCATGCTGGCAGCATCAATGAACTTTTTGGCATGTTTTCTGAATTCCTACTGCAACCAACTCCTATACATTAAAAAAAAATCAGGAGACTCCAATCTATCATTACAGTCACTTGGGAAGTTTCTATATGCTTCAATTCATCCTTCATTCATGCCTAACATTACACTAATTCTGAGGAAGCATAACAACATTCATTACACATTGGATGATGAGGCCGTGGAAGTTATGTCAAACCGGAAGACTGGCTGATCTGAAGTTATAGCCTGTGGTCAACAAGAAATGCTTCAGAGAAAAAGAGCAAAAAGCCTTGAGTGAGACTGAAAAAAAACATGACAATATTTATTCCACAAAGCACAAATCTTTAGACTCCAGAGAATCTTAACTGCTTTAGCTCTGGTAATTCCGAGGAATATCGGGTAACTCTGAGGAATACAGTACAACATTACATTGTACTGCAAGGCAATGAGTCCTACAGCACTACTTAGGATACTGTGAAGCCATTATTTCCTTTTCATTCATATCACATCTTGCCTTTCATTGCACAGCTAGCATAATGGCTGTGCTTAAGCAAATGAAAATAGGCTACCTGCAGAGAAATAGGAGGGAGTCCTGCAGGAGCTGTTTGGTGGCAACAGCACAGGCCATACTTTTGGAAAAAAGCAACAGGAGATTAGAAAAAGAATCCGAGCACTTCTGAGTCACTGCGTGGTTAGGTACTTTGCTACACAAACTTATGCCAAGAAAATAATCATTCAGTGTTCACAATCAGGTAACAGTGAATACTATCACAATCTGGAAGGCTATAGACATTCTTAGTTAGTATATTCAAGGTTGATTGCAGAAGTATTGGAAGATCATCTTTGCTAGCACTCAGGGAGGTTTTTTTTTTTCACTCTAGACTTTTACTGTGCTGCCACAAGACTCTGCCCTGAAGCGCGAGTCCAATAAACATACCATTACAGTGAGAAAATGCCTTGCTGCTTTGCTAAGGCAGATGCTATGTTACTACTTAACCATACTGCCACCATCAATGCCTAAGCCACACCCCAGACTGCACTGACTCAGTGAACAAAACGCACAGATTATTCTGGCCACCATTTTAGCTTCAGTTGAGATGTTTACATTGTTATTTATGTATCAGACTGCCCTTAGGAAGTTCATTATTCTCTTCAGCAAAGCTCACCTCCAATTCCTTGGGTATCTCTACCAGCTCACTGCAAGATGTGCACCAGATCCCCAGAGTACCTACTTGGGGCATATTTATCATCCTCCTGTTAAAGGATGCAGCTCTGAGGATGAGATGATGCACACAGGTCACAGCCCCAACAAGCACTTTACAAGCAACCACATCAGAGGTGCAGCTACATGACAGCTTGTTCCAGTGCTCCAAAGGGATCACAGACTGCCTCCAGTCTTACCACGCCTTCCTAACACAGCACTGTGACCAGGTACCAGACATTTGCTCAAACGTCTGCAAAACACTAGTGACACAACCCAGATGAAACAGCAACCACAGGTCACCTGCAAGAACCTTAGCTTCATGTCCTCTATATAGCCAGTGACCCCTGTAGACCTCTTCATGACTGATGCACAACTCAATAGTCTTGAAGGTGATCTCAATGTGGCTGTCCAAAACCAGTTAGCTGTTTTTCTAGGAAAAAGCTGAAATAATTAAAGACGTTATAATTTCCTGAACAACAAGTCAGACTGAAGCCTTGTCACTTGTGTGACACCCTAACAAAAGGGTTTAAATAAAGTAAGATTTGCCTTTGTTGCCTTTAACCACGGCAAAAATTCAGGTCATGCCAAGGCCTAAGTGCTAATAACAAAAACAACGGGATAGCTCCTTGAAGCAAGTAAGCCTCACATCAACTGTATCACACAAACTGTAACACAGTACTAAAGCATCAAGTGGCAAAGCACTTCAAGTGGGGTATCCCCAGCTGTAAAGGATGAGAGTGCACTGAATACATTTATTTAAGAAAAATGTTTTAGATTAGGTTTTAAGTCTAAAGTGTGATTTTATACTCCAGTGAAAGGTAGCTTCGCCAGCCCTTGTCCAGAGTTCATCTGTTTTATTCATGACTACTTACACAAGCTTTATACATCAGCCTGATAGGAGAAGAGTACTATTCTTTTCCACACCAGAGAAACAATTCCCATTTTAGAGAACTGGTTCTGTGGCCTTAGTGATGCAATTTTCTTTTGGCTTGCTTTGGATGTTACGTTTTCCTAGTATACCCTCTACTGACACTCCCCTTTATGTTTTCTGCAAGATGCCTCTCAAATTCATTCAGTTATCAACTTCGTCTTTCAAGACTTAGAATACACAGCTGCTGTCATTGCTTCTGCTTACACCTATGAAATACAAGATCCAGGAAATCATAAGATCTTCGAGCAGTTGCAGTGAGGTGTATCGATTAGTCAGGCTACAATGAAAACCAATACACAGCGTACAGATTACACGAGGCTCTGCCTACACAAGCCTGTAGCTTCTGGAAAGCTACATGACCAAGTACAGAAGTTGCAACCACCACCACACCTGGGCAGAAAAATTACACCAAGTACAAATAATACTTCTTGGTACTCCCATCCCTCACAGTACTCTCTAGAGAGTGAGGAGGGCTAGTAACAAGGAGAAAGGCACCAAACCAAATACATAAAAAGGATGGCTAAAATCAGCTATTTTACATGTGTCTGTGGTGCCTTTCCAACACAGGGGACAGAAATGCTTTACTGCTAAGTGTGACAAGCTGCACTGGCTGAGGAGGAAGTGCAGTAGCAGACTCTCAGAAGGTGAGACCTTAAGACCTGGTCTTACAGTGAGACAAGATGTGGCATGGCATGCAGGTTGAAGTCACAACCTAACAGGACCAGGGGAACACAGGGCAGGCTCTGCTGAGGCAGAAGACTTACCAGAAGCAGGCTGACACTTCTTGAGCCTGGCTAAGTGGCTGAGCACCCAGGGGCAAATCTTTCCTGTCACACAAACACCCAGAATGAGGAAGGAACAGAAAGCAGAGTAGTACTTCCCCATTTTATACATGTAACAGCTTAGACTTAAGCAGTCCAGGAGCATGGCCCCACTATGAACAGTTTGGTCCATGAAAGCCCATTTTATGAGGAAAAAAAAAAATGAAATCCAGGCTCACATGCAAAAAAAAAAAGTCTCTCCATTGGTCCAGTCTTCTTACATTGTTTCAGTTCTGGCTTCATCTATAATAAGGGAAATGATTACTTGCTACTTACAAGAAGTTACCCATCGAGCAAAGAAGAGACAAGAAATATATCATGGTTTCTTCTGTTATATTTAGAAAGATTTACATCTGCAGTGGTTAAGCTCTTGTCAAGAACTGGCCAGCTGCACCTCAGGCATCCTGTACCACGGCCCCACTTCAGATTCTGGATTAGCCTTTCAGCATATCCATGCATTGCCAAGAGGGGAATCTGCCTGGATTCCACATGAACAAGCTTTCACTAGATGTACTACCAATGTGATTACTCCCATTGCGATCCCTAAAGAGTCCCAGACTCCCAGAGCAAATCAGAACAAAAAGGTAGAGGAGGTCACCACCTACAATGAAAGCTGTGGTGAGTCAGAATAGAAAGAGTGGGGTTCAAACCCACCAGCTGGGAAATACAATCTCACAGCCTGAGACTGCTTTATTTGCTAAGCATGGCTGTGGAGTAAGCATGGCTGTACTTGAGAATCTGGAAGCTGCCAGGGTTGTCAGGCCAAGATGGATTCAGCGTGGCAACCACAGAAGCTATAAAAGGGCAGAGGACAGCAGAATGACACATTGAGTCAAAACTGCAGGGCACCTACCAGCTTCAGGAAGCACCAACTCACCAAGGATCCTTTGGCCCAGCCAGCCAAGCTCCTCAGGCTGATGTACATGATGACCACATATGTACATGCATACCTGACTGCCTTCACCCTGAAGGATGTATTTTTTTCACCTTCTACAACAATCAGCTCAGCGGATCAATAAAGCTGAACTGAACATGCTGTACTTGACCGGGTACTACTTTGGGTAAGAACACTATTAAAAGTCAGAGGCTACATAACTGCAGCTGACCACTTCAAAAATTGAAAAGCACATCCACACAGATCAATATGCCAAAAAAGTAGCATAACCCATTGGAAGTAACATAGTTTTGGTGAATACATCAGCTCTTTTTCATATCCTCTGGGTTCTTGGACAAAAGAGGTTGGTTGCCAACTAATTGAACTAATTACTCTGCCAGTTACAGGCCATCAGCAGTGGACTGCACCGTGGATGAAACAGATCCACCACACTAGTGTTTGCTGGCAGTCTGGTCCTGAGAAGTGACTTGTGGGAACAGATATGAGGAACACCTCTCAGAAACATCCTGTGAAAACACTGGTTCACAAACCCAGAGGGAGAAGTGTCATGAAGTCTTCCATCAGATCCAGACATAACGCTTGTCCGCCCTGTCTGTCAATAACCACAGTCTTTGGATGGTGTCCAACATTCTCAGTAAGAGCATCCAAACAGCTTTAAAAAATACCTAACTAAGAATTGATCTGTAAGTAGCAACTGCTAAACCAGAACTACTGACAAAACGGGAATCCTGGGTTTCTAGTATCAGGAAAGCTTTGTTAAAATCTCTCAAAAGCTCACAGTTTTACATATCCTCACAATCCCAAGGCTTGTGTAACTAGCAGATGAAAGGCCCATACCTTTAAAGTCTGAACATTATCATCAAAAGGGCTGTTAAAGGATGATTAT
This sequence comes from Ceryle rudis, assembly GCA_033439905.1. Classification (NCBI taxonomy): domain Eukaryota; kingdom Metazoa; phylum Chordata; class Aves; order Coraciiformes; family Cerylidae; genus Ceryle; species Ceryle rudis. The sequence continues at coordinate 49,781 of JAAGNO010002147.1, forward strand.
ACTTCTCAGCCTTTACCAAAACCAGTTTACAGCAGCACAAGGGCTGCAGCTTGGGAGTTACCCAGCTTGTAAGCTCACTAGGAAAGCACACAGACACTCACACACAGGATACCCGTCACAAGAAACAGCTGTGAATGGATGCAAAAAACAGACTGACAGATTACAAAGAGTCATTTGAGTTAGAGAAGTGTCAAAACATTACCAAGACAACAACCCTAAAAGTGATAGCTACTGTAGACACTAATGGGATCAAGCACAATATGTAAAAGATCTCCAGCCAAGTTGTATTTCCCAGTTTGAAGGAGAAGAAGATTAAGAGATGGATCATTTTGAAATCTAGAGCTGTGGAGTAAAACACATTGAGAAGATCCTAATAGTAACAACAGGCTAAAGAATCACATAGAATCATAAAGGTCTTTTCCAACCATAAAGATCATCAAATCCAATCATTAACTACTCTACCAG
>JAAGNO010002148.1:0-12492 GCA_033439905.1 Ceryle rudis
TGTGACAGTGGCAGGCCGCCAGGCACCAGTGCATGGCCATGCCTTCCTGGTGCAGAATGGGAGGAAGAGGTGGTGTGCAGGGAACACCCTGTGCTGGCGCAGAGGAGCTGAGGCAGTGTGCCACCTGCAGTGCTTTTGCATGTGTTACTTCATGCAGGTCAGTGATCAGGAGGCTGATCTCAGAAGGTGAAGTCTATCAAAGTGAATTGGCAGCCCTTGCTTTTGCTGGTTCCCCTTATGTGGCAAAAGCTGTGTGGGTGTTGGATGAATCACAGGTCTGGGACTGCTTTGGGGTGTATAAGCTGCGTGCCTGCTCTCAGGTCCTCTGTCTGTTAACCCATGATCTTACAGCCCGCCCTTTCTGCTTGCCTCACGCAGTTGGGGAAAACAGAAGTCTTTCCTCCTGAGGACTCTTGTTTTTTTGCCATCCAAAAATACACATCATCACACATCACTTGTGCCATGGCTGCTGCTGCTCTTCTAGGCCCTTCTAGAGAGGCTCTGCTTGCCTGGTCCCTCCTTGATATTCTTAGCCAGAGACACTTGCTGGAAACAGACAGTCCCATGAGCAGTTTCCTATGGATTTGGTTGGACACATTTGTGTCTGCTGAGCTGCAAGTTCCATTTAAAGTAATTTTCCATGAACAGAGCATTCAGAGCATTTCTCTCTGGAGTGGCCTCCCCAGTGTCTAGCAAAGGGTGGGCTCTCACACCAGCTCTTCTCTCTCTGGGGTCATTAATAGGCCTCTCCTCTTTCCCAGATGCATTTATGTGAAGTGTGTGGGAACTTAATTTTCTGCCCTCTCTTCTAAATGGGACAGATAGAGGCCAGTGGCTTGACAGCAGCTTGGGAAGGAGGAGAACAAGGTGGCAGTGAGCACAGAGCCTTGTTTCCTTAGGAAAACATCCCAGGAACAGGATGGATGTATATATAGAAGCAGCTCACAGTTTTATCTGCTTTATGATAAAGCAGTGCCATGGAAAGTAGCTGGGTACAGGGAAAGAGGCTTTTCAGGACATTAAGTTTCCTGCAGTGTTCAAGCGGGGACAATGCAATTCTTAGCTGTGTAAAAGGGCTATTTCAAAAAGCCTTTTCTCCCCCTGCAAAGCCTCACAGCCCCTCCTATGTTTCTGAGATTGCCTCTGGAATGAAACAAAGGGTGCAAACACCAGACCCAGTGCGTTAACTGAAAAAGATATTTTTTCAGTCAGGCAGATGGCGAATAGAAACCTACCACAGAAACTGGCTTACGCAATTCTTTTCACAACCAGTGTGTGCCTGGTAAATACAAACTGGCAGATAGAACAGTGAGATAGAGCTGGGCAAAACAGCTTGTGCTATTAAAATAGTGGAGTAAGGAGCATACAGTAATTTATAATGGACTTGTGAAGGATATGTAAAAATACAAAGGTGGTGATGTAATCCGAGTGTTGTTTCAAAACCCTACAGTTAGGGTTTCTGTTCATTTGTATGGCCCACCAAAGCCTATAAATCAACAATGGTGAGAAGAATAAACCCTCAGTAGAAGCACAAGTCAACCAAAGGTAAAGGCAAGTGGTGGCTGCTGGAAGCTCTTCAGGCTGTGGCTCAGCCAGAGGCATGGGAGGTCAGAGCCAGCCAGGCCCAGGCCAGCTCCACTCTGGTCCTGGGTGGAGGGAAAAGCTGTAGGAGAACAGAAAAGGAGGGAAAGCTGTGAGGAAATAAATAGATGCTGCACAGAGCACTAGGCAAATGCCTGTCATGAAGACATAGCTGCTCTGAGCTGGGTGACACAGAACTGTGCAGGGATCTGTCCATGAAGGGGATTCTGGAGCACACTGACATGAGTCCCAGGTGGACATCAGATGGCACTGAAACCCACTGTCACAGCACAGCCACCTGTCCTAACACCTTCCAGTAAGGTGGTCAGATGATACATGAAGATGAAGGCAAATGAAGAAGCTGAGATGAAGGCAGCTGAGAGATTTGTGCATCTTATATGTTACAACATTTTAGACGTTAATTGTGTGGATTAAATGTTTACCATGAGGACCTGAGTTGTAAGACATGATTTAATATTTGATGGCAGACAAGTTCAGCAAGGGCATTCAATGCAATACATTAGCCACCTTCTATATGTTCAGGCCTCACCTAAAGATTGTGGATATTTCAGAGGGTAAATGCTGCTCAAACCAGCCTGATTTAGCTCGCTTGGATGAACATTTTCAGTTATTATGAGTAGGAAAATAAATACAAAGTTTAATTTTTTTTTACTTGTTTAGAGGGTATCTTCTATTGATAGGATATGGGATCCAGTCTGGCAAAGACTGGCATTAGAACTGTTGTTCAAATTTTTTTTGTTTGTGAACAAATTTGCTGATCTTACTGCTGGTTTCCTATCTCTCACTTTTTTCCCTAGATTTAAAAACTTTTATTTAAAACAGTCACTTGAGTCTCTCATGTGGGTTGCATATACTGACAGCAGTTCTCCTGTGTCCACATCTCTCCTTATAGAATTGTATTTTTGATTGACTTTCATACAGAAGCAGCTCCCAGAGGAACTCGTTGAACCATATGGGTCCTATCTTTTGACATAACAATTATTGCCTGATAATAACACAATAGCAATAGCAGCATGTTTGGGAATCAACAGAGAAATACTAATGAATGTTAATACATTGTTTTAATTTACTACGTTTGTTTTGTTGATGTACTTATTAACCTTCTGGTCTGTGGTTAATAAGGAATTCTATTTTAAGGTATTATTATCTTGGGGAAGGAAAGGAAAATAATGCTGATGAAGTTAGATGATTTGTTCTTCATTTCATTCACATTTTGCTTGTTAATTGACAGCAGATTTTAACTGTTAAACCACAGACTGGGTGGACATTGATATTATTTTAATAATACAATGTCAGAGGGATGCTTTTAAAAAGAGAATGCACAGTTTTTTTTAGCTGTATAAAAGGACATTGTGGCCAGGAAATGCCACACATTTCACAAGGCAGCCCAAAGGGCTATACTGGTCACACAAGCTCCATGCTGTGCTGAGTGAGCACCGAACAAAGCCGGTGGCCATGATGGCCCAACTGCGGGACAAAAGCCAACAACAAGTGGAGCACAAGACTCTTTTGTAGTGCACAGATGGTCTCTTCCCATGGGGGAAGGTTTCTTCCTCCCTGATTTAAATTACTCTCTCCCTATTTTTCTGCCCTTTCACTGTCATGCTTTCTGGCTCCTGGGGTCATACTGACGTGTGTTCCATTGGTGTTCTCTCAGCTTGGTTTAAGCCATTTAACTATGACGTGATGGGATCGGGGGGGGGGAGTAGAGAGGGATTTGGCTGGGAAAAGGAATAGCCTTAAATGTCCCTCCTCTTATCCCTCTTTCTAGAAATCTTTTCCATTCTGGATGAGTTTTACAGATGTATCCAAAGGATATATTTAAGAATACAACTTTCACTGACAAGTAGTGAGATACATGTTTCTAAAACCTTCTGGTCTATTTGTAAGTTTCCTTCTCAGGGACTTTTATTGCCATGGTACAGAAAGCAGCATCCCTCATCTATATCAGCAAAGAAACCGCCCTCAGAAAATGGAAAGGTGGAGCCTGGAAGTATGTTTATCCAAGCTCAGATATCATGTAACTTCTAGAGCCCCTACTCCAGTTTAGCAACCCTGATCAGCCCCACCTATGGCCCCACACACCCCTGCCTGGGGCCCTATTTAAGCATATCCAGGGGCTACTGATCCTTTCCCTGGTGATGCTGTAGGGTACTGCTTCCCAGTGTTGATGGTTTTCTGCCTTTGCACTGGCCAAGATCTTCCATGGGAGAAAAGTTGTACCTCTCCAATGCTTTGGAAAGCAAACGTAAGGTAGAGAACAGCTTTACAATTTAGTTTCCTAAATTAATCCCCTTTATGAGTATGAAGCTTGCACTTTAGGCCTTGAATTGCATACTTCTGCTGTTGTTTTTTGGAAGAGCTAAAATGTACTTGAATTGTATTATAATTTGGTTATTTAGTATCCCTGAATCAATTTGGAGACCTCTCTTTTAAGTCTTCACTGTAATTCCACCAACATGATGTTTCAGAACAGCATTTGATGGCTGGCTCTCAGGTGTAAGTAGTCTCTGTTATTTCCAGAAGAACTTTAAGTTTTCATTTCCTATTCAGATTTCTTTTCAAAGCTTTCATTTCAAAGAAAGGGAAAATTCCTTACATGTAGGGTGAGGGGTCTGCATTTCATACCACTGTTTATTTATGACTGTGTGTGTGTACAAAGCAGAACCTGACATTTCCAGCAGCTTCCCAGATGAAGGAAGGGAAAGAAAATAAACAATGAAGGTAGGAGGGCATTTCAGTTCCTTTAATTTCTAAACTGTTTCAGCCATATTTTCAGGCACTGAATATTCTCTTGTCTGAATTGCAAAAAAATATATTCCTGATAAATCAGGTTAATCTGCAAGAAGGTGTTTCCTTTTTCCTGTGGCCTGATTTCAGGTGTTTCCCTTTAGTGAACATGATGACCCACTCCTACTCATGCAGATTTTAGACAGTATCTGAGTCCTTGTGTCAGGCTTGGGAACTCCCCCAAATGGTTATTTGAGTAATAACCCCAGATTTTACATTGAAACTGTGAAGTTCTGGGACAGGAAGTGACCAAAGGCATAAGGCGGCTGTTATTTCTGTTTCTTCCTTCTGTTCACAAATGTCAGTAAGAAAATAACAGGCTAAACCAGACCTGCTTTATTCACTACACTGGACTCTCTTTTCAACATTATCCCTTCTCACTCCTCTTCCCTCTGAGGCAGCTGCTTGTTACATACTCTTCTGGTGCAATTAATGAGGGAAAACAAGGTCCACTTGTGCTGACAAATGCAGGAACTCCTGCAACTTTCCAACAGTCATGGTGAGAAGGAAAGATATCTGTGTGGTTCATCTCTTGGAACAGTGATATCTGCAGCCTGAAAGTGTTGGTATTTAGTCTGTGCTCAGAAAGTCCATCTGTAATCTATGTACCTTGCCTACAAAAAGCAGTTGTACTGTCAAGGTACAATTTGTTACAAATAAAACCACTGTTGCAAAAACTTCATACCTAACACATGATAGAACAAAACTCTAAAATATTTAAGAAACTATTGTGTCCCATGAAATTATTCCTCTAAAGGGAAACATACAAATATCTGGTTTGAAGTTTTTTTCCTTTGAGCCTTTTAGGTATGCATATTATACAACTACCACCTGACTTTTTTCAGAGGCATGCACACAATATGTTGCTTTTTCTTCAAAACATTTGATTTCTTGGAAGCTCTATTGATCCATGGTAGAAAAACACATGTAATTCAGTACGGGTTTTTTTTGTAATTCCTTATTCATTTCTACCCAGATTCCAGTGCCTGTTGCCTACAAAGCTAGCTTGATACAGCACATCAAGGACAGGCCAATATAGCATTCTTTTATCATTGTTCAAAGTATTCTCCAGGTTTTTGAAGATCTGACCTCTATCAAATAATTGCAGTGCAGTGGTATTATTGATTTGCTCTATGATGTGCCAGATTGAGTAGGGAAGCATTTTAAGGGTCACTTCAAAGAAACTGAAAAGTATCTTTTGAAATTATACTCTACAGGGAGGATGCTGAAGACATGGCAGTTCTGGCTACTGTGAACCTGAATTCAAGTGAAATCTCTTAGAGAATGGAGTTATGTGAACAAGAGCCAAAATGAGCTAGTGCAAAATCCCTGTGCATTGAAAGGCTGAAGCTAACATGTTAGAAACATGACAAATGAATGGATAGTGGGCTGTTTATGAAATGGGAGGGAAAGAGAAAGAACTGAGTTCGGCTAGATTATATATTTCAGATCATGTTATTTATCTTAACAGTGCTTAGAAAATAAACAAATATGTCAGTAGACCTCAGATAACACTAGAAATGTAGTCTTGTGTCTATGTTTTTGAGCTCTTAATTTTTTGTGTCATCAGAACTGAAATGCACAGGTTCCTCAACTACACTTTTTTGTGTGTGTGTGTGTGCACTGACTCATTTGTTTTTTGTTTAAATGTTTGGTAAAGATACATTAGTCCAAATTAATTTTTTGATAACTTTGAATACAATGAGGTTGCTGTGTGGATTTCAGTGAATTCCCACTGGAAGGGAAAGGCATCTTTGCTAAGATCAAAGCTTAATTTTTTACATTCTTTGAAATCTGTAAGAAAGCAAGTGGTCTTGGAGTTTGAGAGAGAGGTCTACTCTCCAGCACCTCCGCTATATGTTTATATTGCTCAGCAGTTTTACTCCTCACACTCTTCTCCCTGTGAAAAAGTGGTTTAGGAGAGAATTGATAGTTTGTTTGGTCCTGCTGTGTAATAGCGCACAAGCCACTCGACCTCTTCTCGCTTGGAAGAAAATGTTTCCCTGGTCTGAGAATAGCTCAAAGTAAAAGTACAAGCTCTAGGTACACTGATGTTTGTGAAATACCAGCAAAAGGTTTTATAGCTCCAGTAACTGAAATAGATTTGTGTAGACATAAACTTCCAATAATATTGGTCTGGTGAACACATTGAGCTTGAGAGGTAAGTGAATGTTATAAAACACAAACCAATATGAACAGCATGATTTATTGTAGGCTGGAGTCATTAGAAGGAAATGTCTAGTCAAAACAACTTCAGGAGTATTATTACCAAGCAGATTGATAAGGCTCTCTTCCATCAGGAAGGGATGTGACAGCACACATACAGAAGTATTTTGTCATTCACATCTAGAAAAAGAAAAATCTGGTGCTTCAGTTCCGTGACAACTCTTCATCATTGCTATATATTAAGAACAAATGTCATCCTTTTCACAGTTTTCTCCAGAACAACCAAATAAACTGTGTGTATTTATAGTCTCTCGAAGAATACAGGCACTGGTATTTAAAGTGTAGCTGGTGATTCATGGAAAACTGATAAACATTAATTTCACAAACAATGGTACTGAGCATTTGCACTGTGCTCCCCATAGCTGCCGTTTCTTGTATCTTGCCACTTAGTCACACATCCTGAAACACCCAGAGATCTTCCCTGTGGTATGGATCTATTTGTGTCATGAATATCAGTACTATTTTTAGATTGTTTTCTTAATATTGTACTTAATATGTTTGTGAAATAATACTTTTGTCTCTAAAACATGAATTTGCAATTGCCTCTACTGAGATGCTAGTAGAGAGCACCATCACAAAAATTGTTACTGTTGTGACACCTGTTTTGGCAGTTTTACAGAGCTATAGGAATTTATTAGGCATGAAAATAATTTTTAACACTAGGCTGGTCTTTCAGTATTACAGCTCAGGGTTTTTTTTGTTTTGTTTTTGTTTGTTTCATTTTTTCTTTTTACTGCCTGTGCCATGTCTGTCCCGAGTGAATGTAAGCTAGCAGACATGGGTGAACCAGAATCTTTTCTACAAATTTAGTGCTGTGAAAAGGTGGTTATTTTCACTTGAACTCATTTCCTGAAATGTTATATAACTCTCTTTGTTGAGCAAAGATAAGAGGCTGAACACACTTGGTACTAATCTCTAAATTAAAACAATGAGGAGTTAGGCTCTTCAGTAGAAAAGGGGCAAGCTAGAAGTTGTAATTCTTCAATCATTATTTTATCTTCTGAGTTTCCAGAGAGTTGTCACTAGTGCACTCCTCTGAATATGTGCTTATAGATGGGAAAACAGACATTTAGAAAAGTAACTTGGAGGATTTTTTCTGTTGCTTTTTCAAAAACAAACAAACAAACAAAAAAGACAAGGGTTTGCTGATCTGATTCATATGGAAACTGCTTTTGTGTGCACTGTGCCCTGGGTCCCTCTCTGACAGATGAAAGTGTCCACAGGGGAGCACATGCAGACTGGAGGGAATGGGCTTTTGGTACCTTTTGTGACATATTCTCCCTGGTGGTACAAAGTGTCCTTCTGGAATCTGTTAGAAGAGTTTTTGGAATCTGGATTTCCCCATATGGTAAGTGCTCTCACTGCTGAATGAGGAGCTGCAAAGGCCCTTCCCCATCCTCTCTTCTGTGGTTAATGCATAAAGTCTCTTTTGTGTCTAACCCATGGGTTCCCAGTGCTCTCAGCCTCATGACACAATGCCTGTAAACAGAAGGTATACTATGTCCTCGTGTACCTGAACGTTGTTAATGTTTCTCTTGGGTCAGCCCCGAGAAAGTATTTTTCTAGAACACTCTTGATCTATACCCTGTTCAAAATAGGTTATACACAGGTATACTGGATACATTAATATGTCATCGATTATTGACATGGTTATACCAATTAAGGATGTGGTTTCTCCCCACTACATATACTAGACCAGAGTAGCCTTCTGATAAAATATTTAAAGATAGATTAGCCAGATAGATGTTTTCCTTGAGAACCATGCTCAGAGAAGATGCCAGTGAAATTGTTGATAGGAAAGCACAGCAGCATTTGTTGGCCTTGGAACTGAACTGGTCTCCACAATGCCAGTTGGAGAAAGTTGTGCATTAAGTCCTAGGTTGTCCTGTATTAGCACAAGAGGAGAATGGATGGTGGCTCTTTCTCCAGTGCAAAGCTGGAGCTTAGGTGAGGAAGGAGATTCTTTGCTGTCTATAAAATCCATGGCTTGCTTTTAGTGTGGTGTTCTGATCTCAGTAAACAGGAGCTGATGTATCATCTGTCTGCTGAGGCATGAGACTTGTTCACACTGCTGGACTCAGGATTTAGTGAGTACCTTCACAAATGTTAATGAATGTAGCTAAGTAGTCTTCCTCTGGGTACTGTTGTGGGCTGCATTTGACTGCTTGCTGTATCCAAAAATATACCTAAAAGAGGGTTCATGCAGTTCTAGCAGTGAGCTGTGCCTGTTAATTACAACCCTTTGCCCTCCTGAGTCTGTGCTGTTTCCTGAACTTGGATCGGAAATGACAACGAAGTAATTGTTTAAGTGAAAGCCAATTACATTATTATTGTATGTTCACTGGCCAATAAAACATACTGCTTGTCATAAATAATAGTGTTGGAAAGAAATGCCTGGATCAATTCAATTTACCCTCAACATCAAACAACCTACTTTTCAGTTTCGCTGTGTGTGCATACAAAGCAGTGCGCTCACTCCTCCAGCTCTGTCATCTCCCTCCACATCAATGTTTAGAGAGAGGAAAAAACATAGAGTTGACAGCAAGACCTGCTCAAATACATGCAAGTTCATTTGGAAAGAGGAGCAAGAATTCTGCTGCAGTTTAATGTGAATTGTGAAAAGAGTTATTTTTATCACAAAGGGCTTGCATAAAAATATACTTGTAGACATTCCTATTGTTTGTGAACAATAGAATGCAGCAAATAATGGAGGGAAAATTATGAGCAGTCTTATTTATGCTCAAATTTTGTTTTCTTTTAAGATACGGAACTAGCATATCACAGCAGAAGAATGTGTTTTGTTAGGACTTATCTTCCCACAGCAATTTAAAAATCTGTGCCAGATCTTATCAGTCATAATTACTATAGCTTTAATGACACCCATAGCTTATGGACTCTGGCCACAAAAGAGGATTTCTGATATCTTGGTACAAAAGATATGAGAATTTTAAGGGTGCCAGTTACACATCAATAGCATGCAGTGATTTTAAGAGTTGCTCACTGGTGCTGGGGAAATATCTTGACGCAGATGCTTTGGCAACTTGGAAGAGATTGTAATTAGCATGACATTCCTGTGAAATTTCTGAAGCATGTGAAGTAAACACTATCTGCAGACAATGCTAGACACAGTCTGAAAAAATCACTTTGGGTATGCGAAAGTATAAACTGAGATATTTTCTATACCATTTGTATATTTTCCTGCAGGGAAAGGGAAGAGAGCTGGGGAAGAAAATACATACTTGACTTTTAAAATGTATCTCCTTTATCCATCCATGTATGGATCCCTTCATCCTGTTCTGAAGGGATCCCAAGGGCCAGTCTGAGAGGACATAGATTTTTTGGGATAAGGTAACCTTCCTCTCCTACAAAAGCAACTCCTTTCTCTGTGCTGTAGGGAACTCTCCTCATAGTTTCCAAACTCTGTTTAAGTACTTCACACCAGATATAAATTGGGTAAAATGTACAGTACTCACAAGGCATAGGCACAAGCCAAAGGGGTAACTCTGAGAAGAGTTTCAGTTTTGGGGTATGCTCTGTAGTTGAGTACAAGTACTCAATAGGAGCTTTGGTATCAAAAGTCTACAGCCACTGAGGTGGCCCAGGGACTCTGAGAACCAAAATCTTCTTATAAGCCTAAGTCTGAGAATCTCAAACTGATGAGAAGAGTCACCTTGATTTTTGTTGGTGTTGCTTACTAGATCATCCTTGCGTTCATAGTCATTAGCAAAATTCACTTTTGGGCCAACCTCTAGTTTTGGCATTTTCCTCTTCTATTGTAGCTTTTCCTTCTCTATTTCTGCTGCTTTTTCTCTGTTCTTGGATAGTCTTTCATTTATTTTTTCCATCATTTCCCCACTCCCTGTATCAAAAAATAACATTAGAATTGTCATTGTTAGGCTTTAACAGACCAATTAGATTAACAGCTCATCATTGTTTTCAAATGAAATCTTTATTTATATGATTATAATGTGTTGGGCCATATACTAATTCCTGGTGAGTTATTTTCATAAATACAAGTGCTAGTATCCTGATGAGTTTCTGTTTTTGTCCTATTTGCATAATAATGAAAGGTTAGGCTCCAGATAAGCCTTTTGGAGTTAGCTGGAACTATAGAAGTAGGACAGATACCTGATATCACTGCCCTAAATTTACAGGTGCCTGTGTGAAATAGGATATGCTGGTTCTTGTGTAGACTTCCCCAACTTGTGTCAAGTATTAGGAAAGCAGGATTGGATGTAGCAGGCCAAACTGGAAAGAGCTTGTTAGCTGTGGGAAGTGATGTTATAGTTCTTCTGGTTTGTCTTGTGTTGCTTTCTTATCCTGTTTTAGTCTATGAATAGCTCCTGAATGAATCAAAGCTGTTTGTACACAGAGCCCACATGGTTCCCATACTCGGTCTTCCTCAATCAAACCATAAAGGTCATACCTCCTGCTGGTGGACATTGCTGATTCCAGCCAAGATAGGCTGTTGCTCTCCTTCACTCTAACCCTTTATTAATCTCTCTTCCATTTCCAGTGGGAGTATTTCCCAGGAACATATAAAGTAGAGAAATTTTTGCTAGGAAGTGGCAGAATTGTGGTATCACTGTATTGTTACCCGCCTGAAAGGAGTTCTAGTTGATGGCTTTTCAGCAGAAAACCATTTTGATTATTGTCTTCAGATATAAGTTATACCGAAAATGTTAATCAAGTCACATGAATAATTTTTAGAGCATTCACTACAGTGAGTCTAATATGTACCTCCTGGCAAGATGCTTAATACTGTTAAGCATTCCTTTAAATTTCAGTTCGCTGTTATCTGGTGAAAGAAAACAGTATTTTTGCTGGAACCTGCCTGGGCTTAAACTGGGAAATGTCATTTCCAAATGGATACAGTAGCCAAATGGCTATGAGGACTGCCAGAGATTGTTTTATATGCTGTTTACTCCCCTGCATCAGTTGTCTGTGGGAAATTACTTGAAATATTTCAGTCAACTAAATTGGAAAGGGACTGCAGAGGAACAGGATTTCTGGTTGCAGTCATTTTGGGGAGTGATTGCAGCCTCAGACCTGTAATAGAAGATCCTGCTCTGTTTATCCTTGAGAGGTTCAGCTAGACCAGCCTAAAATACCTAACCTTGTGAGAGGATATAAAGGTGGTGGATTTCTCCCACAATGTGTTCGCATTCTCCCACAATACTGGCAGAAAGGAAAAGTGTATTTTGAATGCATGTGGGAAAGGTTCAGCTTGGAAAATTGTCCTCCTGGATAAAGAAGGAAGCTAGAAAGCTAAAAGCTTGTATGTCTGGGAAAACTGGTTGTACAATGCATGGGTTTTATTGTTTCTTAACTAATTCTCATCAGAATTTAATATGAACTAACCCAAATATAAGTGACCTGTATTTGGCCTGTAAGTGAATTCAACTAAAATAGCAGCTCACTTTCTAAGTGAATGTCTGCAAAGGCAGCAGTGTGGTTTAATGGAGCAATTTCTAATGAGCTAAAGTTGTAAAGTGCTGTTGTTTCTACCCTTCGTGAGAAGACTTTCTTTTTCAATGCTTTTACCTCTCTTTGTTCTCACTACATCAGTCACAAATCAGTGAGGTCTAAACATGAATAAGAGTGAAGCTAAATTTTTCTTGCTCTCTGACTGAAGCAGACTAAGAAACAAGTACACAGATTTTTAGGATCTGATGCATGGTAAATTGTTGGAGTTGTTTATTCACAGAGCTGAGTAAACTGGGGGTTTTTTGTTGTTTTTATTTTAGATTGTCTGGGGGGAGGGGAAAGGACATCTCTGGTTAGATGAAGTGTTTCATTTTGGTTTTTAAAGTGTGTAGCCATTTAAAGTTGGATTTTAAAATTAAAAAAAAAACAAAAAACCCAAACCTGAAA
>JAAGNO010002148.1:12975-46427 GCA_033439905.1 Ceryle rudis
AAAAATGTACTGAAGCTATTTTCCACTCTCAAAGTGAAGTTCAAAATTAAGGCTAAGATAATTGCCGTGTTTTAGCACAACAGGATTTCTGTTTCTCAGTACTCATTCAAGCAAACTTAAAAAAAAATACTGTTACATCTGATATTATAATTGCTCTTTCATGTGCTTTGGCATGCTTCAAGTTTCTTTGCTTTATTATGCAAAATCCTCACTAAAGAATATTAAAACCAATTTCCTTGAAATAATTAACAATATTTACACTCAGAAAGGAAGTGTAGCAAGTAATTGTACTTTTTCTCTTTTCTTTATGCCGTCATTCTTTAAGACTTTTTAGTGAATTTGGGGCTTAATCTAGAAATGGCCTAATTTGCCATACTGTGGGAAGAAGGGATAGCAGAGAAGTCCTGGAGTGAGAAAATAATTAAAATGCTAATGAATCTGGCCCTAGCAAAGGTGTTTACTAAACAGACATGAAGGGAAGGAGTGTAGTTTGGAATTGCAATAAGAGATCAAAAGATGTCTGAAATATGATTGCAAAAGGAAATTAAAATATATATATTAAAGCATAATTAATTTAATTAAAGGTTTTGTAAGACAGATACAGAAGTAGGCACAGAAGTGGGTGATGCAGAAGAATGTTTGAAATGAGCAGCTGATGTAATGTTTAAACATGTTAATAAAAATATGGGAGCTTTTCTCTGCCAAGAATGAGGGGATTTTTTTCTATAGAAGTACAAAGTGCTTATCTGTGGAGAGAGGGAAGGATGAGGCAGAGACACACATGGATTCTTGAGAGGTGGATTTGCCCGTTTCCCTCTTTACTGGCATGTCTCAACTGAGATGGGACAAATTCTTATTTATCAAGATACTCCTTCTGTCTGGATCTCCTGGTGCTAAGCTCCTTAATATCTGAGCACCTAAAAAGTGGCCTGGCTTTGCTAGAAGGAGTGCACCAGGGAAAACAGAGGAGGAGGTTGGCTTACTGATGTCAGGACTGGAATTGGTACTATTTAACTTCAGCTTACCTGGCTATGGGAAGCAGACAGTGACCCAGCAGGTAACAACACCTTTCTTGATCATCGCTGAAAAAGTGACCAATTACTCTAGAGGTGGTTGTACCCAAAGTCATAAATAGTAGTACCTTCTGTGCATAAATAGAGAGAGTTGAGAGCTGTGAATACATCTTGCCTGAATCTTCAGGGCTTAAGTGGGTATTTTGTGGCTCACTCACTTTAGTGCAACTATGCCACAGTACGGGGAGGTTCTGCTTCTGCTGTGCAGGGACTCCAATAAAATCTTTGGCCATTCTCTCACCGTTTTAATCTCATCGGCTATTTTCAGACCAAAAATTGTGTGTAAATTATTTTACCCTCAAAGCAAGAAGAGGTGGTTTTGCCAAAACCAACAGCGGGTTTCAAAGCCTTCCAGGTTCCCTAGAACACAAAGGCTGACTCAGAGCCATGACTCACCATCAGGAAGCAGCAAGCTGGGGACCTCCTTATCTGCTTTCATATCTGGGGTGTGGGAACCAACGATGGGGTGGGGCAGAGTGCATGTCGGTGGAAGAGTAGAAGAAAGGTTAAATATTATGGCAACTTCCACTTCTTTGCAAAAAGACTGGAAAATAGTCATCCTTTCTTATGTCCTTCCTTATTGATAACTAGAACTCTTTTGATACAGGAAGCATGTGAGCACTGTAGACCCATTGACAGTTGTACAGTGTATCAGTCCCTAGTGAATTATTTATGTGCAAAGCAGTAGATTAATTTTTAAAATTTAACAAGTGATGAGACTAACTCCAGGGATGCAGGGAATTGTCATTGCTAACTTCATAATGATTCTGGGCTCTGTCAGTCTGCTCTGCCTGGCTCTATTTGCTGTCACTGCATCTTCCTCCTCATATGCAGCCCTGCTAGCACAGCAGGTGACTTGTGAATGAGATTGTGCAGGGCTTTTGCAGCTGACTTTTAAAAGGCAAATTTTGTGCCTGGATAGCAAAACTAGAACTTTCACTGGGGCATTTTAAAAGCAAAAAGATGCTCCAGGGCCTGGGATGTTACCAGTGAATAATGAGGAACAGCATATCTCTTGGCAAAACATGCTGAAAGATGCAGAGAGCTTCCTGCCTTTAGATCTGTCTTCACTCTGTGCTCCTTTCAATCCTTCCCTGCTTTGAGAGTAAATGCCTACTTTAAGCTTCAGAAGGTGTTTAATATTTTTTTCCCTTGACTTCTAATGCTAGGCAATATTACCCAATTATTCCATTGCTATCATTGTTATTGGTTTCCTGACAAATTGTCTGGTGACTGATCAGACCTCTGCCCAGCAGCAGATTTTCTTGCATTGCTCTTTGGTGGGTTGTGCTTCTCCTGCCTCCTATCTCTACAAATGAAGGGTTTTCCTGACCTAATTGCTCATGGCTCAGGATGAACGACCCTAACTCTCTCAGCATGCCCTGGATTAACTATGAGACTCAAAGATTTCTTTTCAGCCTGGCTTGTGTTTCTCTTGCTGGGAGCTTCCCACGTACCTACCTCTTTTCAGATTCTTTTGCTAATTGGGTCATGCAACAGACCTGTTGCTAGTCTCTGTGCAGGCTGGGCTTTCCCTTTCTTACTTTCTCTGTCTCATGTAGAAGCATGTTTTTAGGGTAAGTGAGGGTGATGATTAAAAAAAAAAAACACCACAAAGCAACCTTTCTTCCTTTGGCTGGGACCCAAGAAGACAGATGTTCCTGGGAAATGGCTGCAGTAGGGCAATCCAAAGGAGTAACTGCAGCTCATGCAGGCACACCCAGACAGGCTCAAAATGAATTTGCTTGAGTAGTAACTGAGCCCTGGCCCTGTATGTTTGGCTGAGGCTGCCACACATACTCTGCTGTTGGGCTTGAGGTTAGCTTTCCTGAAATGGCCCCTGGTGCGTTCCCCTGCCAGGTTGTGATGGAGATGGGCCCTTGGGCACCCTCAGGGGCAGCTGCCACCTTGTCTCCTTGCTGAGAGAAAATGGAAGGGAAAAATAGGAGAGGAAATACCTGCTTTTTATATGGGACTCAGTTCAGCACTGCAAGGTGTTTTGTGCAGCTATTTACACTGGGATAAGCAGCAAAGGATTTGATGTGGTTGTGTTTGTAGGGCTTGATTACATTTGGGAGTGGTGCAGAAGGCCTCATGGGTGAATGGGAATGGTGACTTGGCTCATGGGAAAGTAGACTTTAAAAGGTATCATCTGTGCTTTCCCTCAAACATACTTTTTTTTTGTTTGACAGCATTAGAACTACCTGCTCATCTCCATTTAGTTTAAATAAGCCTATGTGAGAACTTTAAATTTACTTGTACATGTATGTCTGAAATCTCATCTCTATAGCAACATTTGTAGAATAAAAGTGCATGCTTTTTAATGTAAATGTAATTTTGTGAAGCTGTAAAGTACTCCAGGCAAGGTACCCTGCCATGCCCTGTCGCAAGTGTCAGCTATCCTAATTGTTTGGTTGACTTCATTATGCCTGCAGCAAAAAATACTGTACAGTGTTCTGTCTCTTTCTTGCTTTGAAATCAAGGTTTTATCAAAAAGGTATAATGTTCATAGAAGTCCTATTGGGAGCAAGAAGAAATATACCTTTTAAGAAAATTAGTAACTCTCTAAATTTTTTTTGCAGCTCTCCCAGACATTTCTCTTCAAGTCCTGTTTCTTCCTTTTCTTGATCCTTTGTTGAAGGTTATAATCCTGTGTTTATATCACTGTCTGTTGCCATAGAAATAACTGATGTTGCTAACTAAGCTTGAAGCTTCCTTGATGGATAAAGGAAAGGGCCATTCCTTGTAATTGTTTCATCTGTGTGAAAGTAACAAGTTTCCAGATGGATTTACCCTCAACGGTCATGAATTTTAACGGCTCTACTATAATGTGAAGGGATTGAGGTCCTTTCAGTGGCCTTACACCTAGCTTTCTCCAAACAGCAGGTCTAGCAGTGTTAGGGTGCATCCTGCTTTCCCAACCTTGCTTCAGCTCTGCCTCAGTGGGACCAAAGGATGGGTCAAGCTTTCTGCTCATTGAAGCTTTGCTTTTGCTATTGATACTGCAAACACTTGTCTGTTAGCAAGCCTCTTAAAAATGTCAGTACTTCTTTCAGAGGGAGCTTATGCGGTCAGTGCAATGTCATAGCTCTTATTGCTGATCTAGGGTTTGAATAGGGGATATTTCCTGCCAGTGCATGTGAGGTGTGACCTTCCCATCCCTGGGGCCCTTGTGCTTATTTCCTTCTAAAAGTCTTTGTTTCTGTATGCTGCTGACTTGTCCACACCTTTTAAACTCAAAAATCTAAAGCCAATGTGTTCAGTTTGCCTTTATGCTCTGAGATTCGTTACAGCAAACAACCTCATAATTTAGGTAAAAAAGAGCTATAGGAGGGAAACCACGGTGGCACTTATATTTAAAGCCTCACAATGTCACATTTTGCTTGTCTTTTTTTGCTGGAAGTAGTGAAATGGTATCACTTGTCCTTTTGGTTTTGTTTGGGGTTTTTTTTGTTTGTTTGCTTGGTTTTTTTTTTTCTTGTGTGTGTTTGTTTGTTTTGATCCCCCCGCCCCCTGCATTTAGCTTATTGGAAATGTTAGTTTTATTTAGTAGGTTAATTAACACTGCTTAATGAAGTAGGGCAGTTGTAGCTGAGTTTGCAGTCTCTAATTTTGTACAGTACTTGTCACTGAAAAATAAACCAGACCCCATCCTGGTGGGCATGTGCATTGTGACTAACCCTTTAACTCACTCATCTTTCAAGAATCATTTAATAAATTTTTCTTCTCTCCTCCTCCCTTCTCTTTCCCAAGTTCTATTTTGTACCCTTTCAATCATCTATCAAATTAAGCCAATTTTTTTTTTTCCACAGTCCACCTGTTCACCCTCTATTCTATGTCACCTCAGTCCTTCTATAGCTTTTCTCTTTTCTTAGAACACCGTAGGATCAATGATGTGGGTTCAAAATGTCCATCGTTCAACTGCACAACTTGAGATTTCTTACAAAAAGCATTCTTGGATACAAACTCTATAGCCATTTGGGAGGGTATGTAAATAACCTATGTGTGGGTAAACGTATAGAAATTTTTTTCAAGGTCACAAATAATTTAAAGGCAAAACAAGCAACAAAAATATAATCCCACACTAAGATGAATTTCTCCCTGTACTAGCCCCAGGTTTAACTTTAATTTTAAAATTGTCTGCCTTGTAGCAACATGATGTTCACGATGTGGAAAGAATAAGGGAAACAAGCAACATGATTCTTTGAAAATTATTAAATAAACAGTGTTGCACTTTGAATGGTCATGATAACCTGTTTGTATATTCCTTTTTTGGTTTTTTGTCTTTATTGAATTGTGTAATTTCATCAGTCTTTAAACCCAGTTTGTGAATATATTTGCGACAATGTCCCCACAGCCCTTTGGCCAGGCTTCTATGTTGGGTGCTACTTTTTTGGGTCTGGGATAGAAAAGCACCTGGAGGTACAGTAAGACAGGGGTAGGGTGTTGCCCTAAATTTGCAAGCACTTTGTTGTTCCAAGCACACTCATGTTCTCTTTTTTTTTCTATAAGTTCTGGGATTCCTGCCTGCGGAAACACTTATCTCTGTTTGTGGCATCAGATATTTGGGTAATGACCTTGACAGAGATCAAACAGTTTCAAAATTTCACCACAGCCAGGAAAAAATATTTTTTCTCTTAGTCTTTGCCTCACATTTGTGTCAGGATTCGGAAAAGGAACCAAAACTGTGGGAGGGGAGGGATGGGAGGAAAGTGGAAATGACAGCAGTAGTGGGAGAAATGTACGATGCTTTTGGTACAGTTGTTTCAGGTTGTGCCCAGAGGCCTGTCCTTCTGCAGAGCTGGATGCTGTTTTGCTGTAGTGTTTGTATCCACAACCATAGTGACCTTGAAATATCCATATGTCTCCATATTTTGTATATGTTGATCTTGTAAAAGCAAATCGATGGTGTCGGAAATCACTTGTTTTAGCACATGCTAGAGAGTAACAGTTGCTTTCTGTAACTTTAGGTAATTGAAAACTCTTTGTGATGTTCATATATTTGGTGGTGGTCGTTTTTTGAGTTTGGTTTTGTTGTGTTTTTGGTTTTGGTTTGTTTTGGTTTTGTTGGTTTTGTTTTGTTTTGTTTTTTAATTTTAGAGTACTGACCTCTTCAGAAGTAGCAGAATATCAGGATCCACATGTTACTAATTTGACTATCAGCCACCAATTTTTTTCAGGAAGTTTCTTGCCACTTATGTCATAGAGAGAAATCTGCTCTGACTTGATAAAAAATTAGCCTGAACGGCAGCGAGTGTAAGTGATGAGAAGCAGAGCCAGCTCATGTCCAGTTCGCCTTCCTGTTTTCCTTGTTAATACGGATTTTTGGGTAATGTCTGACTCCAGAGCAACTTGAAAACATCCCAGTAGTGAATAAATCCAACACGGCCAGGTTTGAATCTAGTCTTGTGTCTACAGAGGGACAGATTTGTCCTTTCAAAACCTGAGGTAAGTGCAGTATGAGGCTATGACTCGGCCTGTCTGTTCCTAATGATCTCCTGTAAAGAAAACAGATGTTGAATACAGATTTTCTTGGAAGCATAATATAGCAGTAATTTAACAGGCTGGAATTTAGTTATAGCATGCTGACCTTTAGCAGTCCTCTCATAATTTCTTGTAGCTTTCTGGTTAAAAGCTTGCTTGGAAAAAACCTCAAACCCTTTCATTTCCAATTTTGAACTGAATACATTTCAATTGATGCAAAAATATAGTTTTCTGGATTTTTTTCCCCCCCTTTTTAGGGTTAGTTTTCTAAGTAGCTACAAGAAAATCAGAAACAAATATTCACTGGGATAATTAAAGCCAGTATTAAAATAGGTAAGGGCAGAAATCCTGCAAAAATATGCAACTGGAAGCAAAAGTTGAGAGAAAAAAGAAATTATGTTGTGGACTATAAAGTGAAGTAGCTACCACAGCTTGGAAAGCTCTGGGAGGATTGTGCCTGACTTGAGGAGAGACAGGAGGATTCCTGGCTTCCATTTCCTGACCTGATTTAACATTGTCTTCTCATGGAGTTCAGTCTTGCCCTGTGGTCCCTCATCTGACACAAAGGCTGGTGCCCTGTTATTTGATAGTTGGTATTTCACATTTAGCAGCTGGAGCCTTATTTTCCCCTGTTACAGGCTTCTGTAATGTAAGAGTGAAGTTTAAAGCTCTACAGACAGCAGTTGGTTTAAGCAAGCAGTGGAGAGTGTTTTTTCCTGTGACTTTGGATGTTACTGAGGTTCTGTTTGAACTCAACCTGTTACACGTGGAGTAGGGATTGCATCACAGGCTGTGACCAGTGTGTTGCCCCACAGTCTATGGTATTGGTCTTAAATAGGATTTCTTCAGAATTCACTAGTAAACACCAACTATTTTTTCATTTCCAGTATGGTTAAATATTTAATATAGGGTAGATATTTTAAAATTACTTTCATGTGGGTCACAATTACTGTGCAATACTTTAATCATCTGGGCTTTCACACTGAATCAATGCAGGACAAAGTTGTGTCCTGGCTGCCCAGATTTCAATTTTAAATTCCCCTAGGAGCTTTAATCAATGCTCTTCTAAGGAGGGAGGTGAACATTGAAAATGCATTTCTTAATCCTTCTCCCTTTAAAGTCAGTGGAAAACCTTTGTTTAATTTCGGTGGATAAGATGCACCATGCTGTTTTTTTAAACACATTCTTTCAGTGGGCACCAGAGGAGCACTTGGCCCCTGTGACAGCTGGGCTCTCTAATTACCAAGGGCACAACTTGTGCTCCCGCAAATGGGCACAGCTAGTTACAGACTCAGCAGTGCCAGCTGACAACGTGGTAAGGGCAGTAATTAATTATTTTGTAAATTGTTTTGTGACAGGGCTATATAAGGTGCTCCATTCTTCAAGTCTGGGTCAGGTTATCACAGAAGTACCCTGAGGTGACAGGAGGATGAAAAAGGTGATTTTTAACTTCCTGTGCTTTCAGCAGTGACTTCCAACCCTGACTTACAAAGCACAGAAGAAAAGAATCTGAGGAATGTACTCAATGGCTGTTGAGCAAAACCCAGCTCCTTTCAATCAAAGTAACTGAGTAACACTGAAACTCTCAGCTTTACCATTCGCTGTCAGTGCAGGAAAATGGGAAAGGGCTGTGTGAATAGTGTGCTCTCCCCTCCTGGAGACCTCCCTCATCAGCATGTGTCTTCAGCAGTGCTGTAAGAACATGTGTATTCATTTCACTTAAAAGGAGAGGTAATATTTTTTCTTAATTGTGAAAAGTGTTGAAGCACCAACTACCATTTTGCATTCATTTTGTGTTGCTACTGAAATTTTTGGGCATGTAGGAGTAATACATAATGTACAGAAATGCTGAGTTAGCTGAGAGCTGATGCAAGACGAGCTGCTGCATGCACTGTTTCTGGGAGAGGAGCCTGAAATAGGGCTGCTGCTGTGCTGGCACAACTAGCTTGCACTGCTGTGTGATGTGACCTTGAGATACTTTCTGAGAGCATAGCTAGCTCCTCAAGCCCAGCATATCAGGCATCTGATCACATGGTACTAAATAGCTACTCTCTTTTGGGAAAATAAGCAGGAAGCCTTGTGCTCTGCGATGCTTCATCTTTGCCATGGTTTCAGCTGTGAAAACATTCAAGGTGTGAGGCTTGGTAGCACGTGAACAGAAGAATCTCTGTTCTGAATGACAGCAAAGATACAGGGTCTTGTCTATACCTGTGACCTGTTCCAAAGGCTTAAGGAAGTGTGATACAGGATGCAGAGTGTCCCACTCTCCTGCTCCATCACAGCATCTGCTGAACTAAAGAGACTTCCTGATCACCTGGCTGCATCCTTGTGCTCTTTTGCTTCTACTTGACCTCGTGTTTGCTCTGAGGGTTGTCTGCCCATTTGAAGTTTAAAAAAAACCCAACCTAACAAAGCCACCAACCCCCTAATAACTTAGAGGAAATCATGATAAAATTATCTTTCTTTTAGAGACCCTGCTGGGTACAGTGATGCCTCTTTTATGCCTCTCTGTACCCAGTAGGTCAAGGGATGTGGCACTTTTTTCCAGTTCTTGTCCCCTAGGCTCTGAAAAGTTGGAAGAGAAGGCTGAGGGGGATCTAAGCATAACCTCCCAACACTTCAAAGGTAATCATAGAGAAGGCAGGGGACATCGTTTTTGTAGAATCTATGTGTGTTCAGGGTGCACAGTGACAGAACAAGAGGCAATGGGCACAAGTTGATTCACAGGAGATTCTGTCCGCGTATCTGTCAGAAGAATATTCTTTGTCACAGGAACAGCTGGATCTTGGAACAGGTTGCTCAGAAGAGATAGACTCTCTCTCACAGGAAGTATTCAAGCCTCAGCTTCATAGGACCATAGATAATTAAATTGAATGTCCTGTTTCCCTAGGTGTTTCTATGATCCTCCTCCACAAGTCTCTGGAAACCTGTCACTGGAAAAGTGCTGAGGTCACACTAGTATTCTGAAAATACTGCAATATGAATCACTGAGCACTTTTGGTGCATGACTATCACTGGTTTCTCGCAGACCATAAACTGAACTCTCCCCCCAAAAAAACCCCAAACAAAACAACAAAACAAAACCAACCAAACCCTAGACTTTTTCCAGCTCAAATCAAATGGCCTTCCTGGGTTGCAGACATTTTTCTGCTCATGCTGCACAGCAGATGAAGATTTACTATAGGATAAGTAGCATCTCTTCTCCAAAAACTTCACAGTTCGGTGTGTACATGCCTCCTACATCCCTCCTTGCTTTTATTTTGAACTTCACTTTCTGAGGTTGTTTACCTTCATGGTTTTGAAACAGAAGCCAAAGGTGCTAAAAACTAATCCAGCTTTAGGCACAGAGTGTCAGATGAAAAAATTACTTGAAACAACATATGAAAAGCAAACACTTCAGTAGCTCAAGTACAATTGCCATGCTGCTGGAAATCCTTGGGGATGGGACTGCTGCACAATATTGTGGGGTGAATTTGCATTGGCAACATGGTCAACCTTGTATGGACTTTGCCATGTGCAAGCATGGTAAGCTAGAAAATGGGGGGAAATTAATTCTGTGTAAATAGGTGGGATTTCTGGTATTGTAAATTGAAGCTGAATGTGGTTCATTGAAAATACTTATTCTAGTGGAACTGGGAACATGTCAGGCTGATGTAAGAAATTTAAGGTGTAGAATAACAACAACATGAAAGATATACTAGGGAAATTTGTTTAAACTGGAGAATTTGTTAAACAGCTATACATACTGTGCCTACAGCTATGCTTTTACAGATCAACTACTTTGCTCACAGCTTCTTAGCAAGTTTTTCACTGCTCAGAAACAAAACCTGGTTTCATAAAGAAATTAGCCCTAGTTAAAAAGTTTTGGTTGTAATCACACCTTGGACTGAGTTGTTCCTATTACACTACCTGTGAAACTGCTCTCTCCAAGCTGTAACATTAGACAATGGAACTTAAAGAAAAAGGGGTAAATTTGTTTAATTCTCTTGGCATATCCCTTCTCTTATGCAGGGATTCAGGTCCCTTTGAATTATTTGCACCACATAAATGTTGGTTTGCACCCAAGATCTACTCAGAAGTATATTAACCAGATGTCTGTGTGGACAGGGAACAGTTTTTTTTCTGCTCTGCTTCCAAGTGCGGGCAGTAGGATAATGTGTTTCAGAAACCAGGACCACATGAATGCATCTGTGAGCCAGTCTGCACCACCTATTCCATGGATCATGGAGGGGCATCCATCACAGATAGCAAAGCCAGTGTAAAATTATCTCCCTGCCTGGGGATATCTGTGTGAAAAAACATTAGCTGGTGTGCAGTGGCTGTACCACAAAACATCAGAAATTCAAACTACCTTTCCTAATACAGTCATAGTGAGTGCTAGCTTTTCACTGCATTTATAGCACTGACATGGCAGTGACTGGGAGGTTGCCTTCATCAGTGGCTATGTTATTACCTTAAATAAACTTAACTAGAAACTCCAGTGTCACAAAAACAAAGCAAAATTCATCATCTGGATCTCTCCCACTAATGTCCTTTGCAGATGTGTGTAAACTGAATCACAAGAGAAGTAGTACCGAGGTAAGCGCACAGAGAGAAACTCTTCCAGACTGAGCTGCCTGTCAGCATGTGGTGCTGGATTCTGCAGGTTGCTGCTGCACCACACTGGTCACTGTGCTGTGGCCTATCTGCTGCAGCTACTCCTTGACTGCTCTGAGTAAACCAAGTATTGTGGCTCTCAGAATGAAACAAAGGTCTGAAAATGCCATCAAATATGTGGGATCCATGTCAAAGGTGGCAGTGCTTTCTGGTGAGAGTCGAGAATCATGCCAGAGCCACAGATAGAGCCTGGACTGCATTTGTTCTTACCTCTCTCTAAAGTTGAGGAAATGCCAGAATAATATTACAGATTTTTTTGTTTGTACAAATCAGGAATGGTATAAAGGGCTGAGATGAGTAATTGTTTTTCATTGAAATATTTGAGGAGGAAATAAAAATGTTTTTACTGGATGGCCTGAGAGGTCCCCCCTTGAAAGCTCTCCCTAACCTTTGCCATGTGGCTTAAAACAAGAATAACAGTACCATATCAAAGGGATTGTGAGGAAGCAAAGTAATACTCATCAGAATGACTGTCAGCAGTCTCATAATGCCAGTGGCCTGTCTTCAAGTTTCTGTATTGCAGAGAGGAATTGGACAGACAGCTATCAGGCAGCTTTGTAGATGCCTGTAGATACCTCCTCCCAAAATCAGGGACAGCACAGAAAATACAATTTTGAGCAGTTGTGAGCTGAGTAAGGAGGGATACCGACAGTAAATGTGAATGAGGAAAAGGTAGGTTAGTTGGCGATGAATCTAGAAAGTAAACAGAAGGTGTGATAGAGAAGACATCCTGAAGGAGTATGAGTAATGAATAGCTTGGTCAGTAAGCTCTAGGAAATTAATCTTCTACATAGCTGTAGTGGATCGTGATGGAATTTCTAAGGTGAAGATATGCTACAGTAAATAAAACGGAGGTGATGATGGCCTTTATCCTTGTACTTTTTCTGAAGTGCTGAAAGGTTGGGGATAGCTAAACCTTTGAAGTTGTTTGTAAGTATAGTAAATAAAATGTATCTCAGATGTGAAGGTTTAAAAGCACATTTAACAGAAGAGATCCATGCTGCATATCCAGAAGAGAGATTGCTTCTGCAATTTGTTGCTAAAGCAAGCAGTAGTATTAAACATTTCCTAGTAGGGATTTGCCAGACTCATCTTGAACTGGTGTCCAGAATTCTACCAGATAACAATCAAGAGAGACTGTAGTTTGGACAGAACGAGGAAGGTCTGAATAAAATAACTGGAAGACCAGCACAGGATTACCAGTGGATTGGATGAAAAGATGGAACAAAGAAATGGGTCATTAGAGGAATAAGTATAGAAATTATGACCTTCCTCAGCATGTGTAAGTAAAGGTTTTGGTGAGAGGAAAACCAGGAGAGGTTGAAGGCAAGGGAAAAGATTTCTGGTACATATTGGAGCCAGCAGATATAATGGCTGATGGGTAAAGGATACGGGTGGAATCTGAATTTCATACTTTTGCTAAGATGAATAAAAGCTTTGTTTAAAGAAATTGCAGAGGACTCAAGATGAAAGCTGGACTAGAAGAATGTTCAAAGTGGACGAGAGAAACTTCCTTCAGGAATGCGTAGCTATTTGAGCTAGTCTAATAAGTTCAAAGGTAAAGGAAGGTGATAGTATTGACTGGAGACCAATACAGATCTGTGGGAACATGTGAGCAAAATGGCATAACAGGAGAGCAGGAGCAGGCAGGGTTTGATATGGATACAGGATTTGTGCTGGTGGGAGGTTGAAGAGAGGGAGAAGACCATATAGCTGGGACCTTCAAAAAGCAGAAGGAGAAAATCATGACAGAATGGCAGAAGTAGCACAGGAGGCAGCGAGGCATTAAAAAAGCAGGTGCTGGGAGATGAGTGACTTAGCCAGTTTCTGTCTAAACCCTACAGATTTACCTTTGAAACTTGTCTTACCTGACAGGGTAAAGTGTCAGTGCTTCCTTCTCTGGACAGTGGAAGATTTGCAAGAAGACCGTCCTTTCAGCTAGGCCTGGTTAGATGAATGACCTGTTACACAGAGAGGGAAAGTTCTTTTAGCTAATGAAAGCTAGTGGATAGGACTCTGCCAAGGTAATAAATAGATTTCTAATTTGTATTCAACAAATAAATACAATGTGGAAAGACCTTTGGCTTCCCATGAGATTTGTGAACACTCCTTAGTTGGTTGAATGAAATCAAGTCCTGTATTGCTGAGCTTCTAGATAGAGATCCCTTCAGGTGACTTTACTGGTACTGTGGGAAGAACAAGCTTTCAAACGGGAACATGGCAGAAGCTTTAAAAAAGATGGTGCAGCACAGTTAAGCACTGGCTGGCCAAATTCCATTACGGAGACAATAACAGAAGGGAAAGGATAGAAATATCTAATCTGACAGAGGTAGAGGGTACTCTAATAAAACCAGCTTTATTAACACATTTTAAAAAAAAGAAGGGGGTGAGGGGAATGATTTCAGTTAGTCCTTCTCCCTGTCTTTCTCTTAGTGTCTGATCATATTTCTTCTTGCTGGTTTGGTGTTTTGAGCATCAGAATTACTGATATATTCTTGAAGCTTGAAAGCAAATGGGAAATCAGCAGTCCCAGACCTGACGTTATTTCCTGTGCTACAATGCAGAGACAACCCAAGGGACCTCTAAGGTCAGTAAGAAAGTCATCCCCTATCCTTCCATTTAAAGGTTTGTGTTTGGTTGTTTGTTTCTGGTGGATTTTTGTTTTTGTGGGCTTTGTTGTTGCTGTTCTTGTTTTGTTTTTTCCACTTTCCTTACTTGTTCAGCCTCAATGTTGGCAGCTAGCGCTGTATGTATTTTATGACCTTTATCTCTGGCCTTACTCTTTGTGAATGGTCAGCTCCATATCTTCTGTCCTCATCCTGTGCCATGAGGTCTACAGTTAAAGGCAACTTAGCTTTGTTAAAGAAAGGAAAATTTTAAGAAAGAAAATCTTGCTTAGAGTAAAGCATTGGTGTTTCTGCAGGAGTCATTAGGTATAACAGCAAAAGAAACTGCTGAACAGCCTCCTTTCTCACTCTCTCCTGAACTGAATGAATCCCTGCATTGCCCACTTGTGCCAGTGATACAATGCTGGCAAAGCCTGGCTCTGGAGCTTGTGTTCCTCTGGCCCCCCATCTGGCTACACAGTATGTACCTATGACTGCATGCAGAAGGTATGATGCAGGTCATATAGCCCCTGTCTTGATGGAAGATGTCCACTGAGAAGAGCATAAAGGGGAGAAGTTGTTTCCACTATGGCCAAAAAAGTTTCAAGGAGCCAGAATGAGATAAATATTGATAGTCATGGAGTTTTTAAATAAACAGATCTCCTTTGCTGTGTTTCTGCTGGAAAGTAAAAATGTGACAGGAAGAGGTCTTTTGGTTCTCTACAACAGCCATCCTAGAACAGCATACAAGTGATGTGTTTAAGCCTAGTAAAATCAATTGATGGATGAGGTAGGAAGCTGTTATTGCTATATGCTTTTGTACTGGCCTATAGATTTAGGCCAGACTCCTCCAGACCTGAAGGGAAAGCATCTCTTGGCTTAATTGAATATGGTCTTTGTTTTCTTCCCTGGTACTGTTTTGTGCTCTGTTTAAGCAGAAGAGGAGGACATCTTCAAAATGCATTATCTTCATGGATGATACATTTATGATTAAGTCTCTTGAATTCGAACTTCCAGTTGGTTGTAGTTAAGTGAAACTGTAAAACTAGATGAGGGAGCTACCTCTAACTTTTCTATAGGAACTTGTAATTACTGCAAATATATGTTATACTTTTTTATTCAGAAAATCATATATTTTTATCAAGTGTACTCCTATCTAATTGATTTCCTACAAGACTTGCTGTGCAAGTCCTCTGAAGCAACTTGTGCAGAACTTAAGGACTGGATTTTAGATGTTGCACTGACTTCATTTATGTATTATTTGTTGTTTGGATAATTATCTGAAATATATATTTGGAATGAATAAATAGCATTACTAATTTGTTGAAGTTTGTACGGCCTCTTCTGAAATGATAATTCTTTACTGTTACTTTTAAAGCATCTCCGGTAACGGTCAAACAAATATACAATTTATGAGGCTGCTTCTTAAAGCTATGCTAATCTACTGGCCAACTTCAGAGTTTAGTTAAAAATGTCTAGTAACACTGAAAAAACATACCTATTCAACAAATGGTCAACTTTTTTTCTGGGCTAATGCTCATAAAAATATTTTTCATTTATGAAGATTAAACAACAGTCTGTATTCCATATAGTATCATAAAACAATCATGACATGAAATCTGGTACATTCTGCCAAGAAACATAGGCCAAATTATTTAATTTTTTGTCAACTCTTTGTCCAGGTCTGCATTTACAGCCTTTGATGTTTCCAGCTTTATTTTGATGAATTCAGTTTTAACTCTGAAGGCTGGGACAACCTGGTGTACATTCTATCACTCCAGTAATATTTTTTCAAAGACAAAGTAAGACCAAGTAACCTGTTGTAATCTACATATTTGTTTCCTTTTAAAGAAATGTCAATTATATATTTGCCTGAATTTGACTTATTGAATATTTCTGGATTGAACAAATAGTTCTGCACTGGGGATTCTCAGCTGAACATTGTTTTCTTATAACAACTGATGTTTTAAGCAAGTACAGCCTCAACATGATGTTAACCAGAATATTATCTGTTTGGGTTACAGGATTTTCTTACATAATACTGCTCACTGTTACTTCCAGAGTTCGGCAGCTGTTAAACAAATATTGTTCCAGAGTGTCTGCAGATTTCAGTGTTTAATTTCCCCTGGGCTATTGTTTGTCATTCAACAAAATATAAGTATGTAAGGTTGATCAATATGTAAAGAAAGTAGCTTCATTAAATGGCCTCCTGGAAGAAGCTACACATGTATTCAATGTTTTCTACATCTTTCACTCCAAAAGAGGCAATGTAGGAAGCAATAGTTATTTTTTAAGGTACAAATTACTTTTATACTTGATGGCATACTAAAAATATCAGGAGGTTCATGGATAGCCCAGCTTGGTAATAGTGTCTGTGCTGCTCTGAGGAGCCCAGAATAGACTCTTGGTGATGGGTTTTTTTCCTAGTGGAAATCTGAAGTTCCTGTGCCCAAGGTAGGATTTTTTTTTTTCCTTAGTACTATTTACTTAATGATGTTTCCTAGTTAAGTAATGACCTTTGTGTGAATCATACCTATTTTGTCTCAAACTAATAGTGACTGGTTTGTGCAGTAAGAGTTTAAAAATGGAATTAGTGTATGAAAATTGTAGCAGGAAAAGAAGATAAAGAGTACAAATGAGCCATTACGTAGACTGAGGAGATTTAAACCTTCTTATTGCTAGAAATCTCTGACAATTCCTTTTAGTTGGTGAAATGTGTTTACAAGCTCATTAGGAACATCAGCCAACTTTTGAACTTTTACCTGAAAGGTAAAACTCCTGCCTTTTCCATTTTAAACCTTAAAATGCAAATGAAGAGCTGCCTGTGAATTGAAAGGCAGGTGTCTGACAGTGAGTGCTAGCATCTCACAAGTGGGTGGTAGGGTTGGGGGGAAGCACAAGGAACAGAAATGTTTTTACTGATAGTTCCTAACAGTAAAAATAAAATTTAAATAGAGCCACTGAAAATGAAACACAATGTTCTTGCCAGAATGAGCCCTGAACACAAGATTGTCAAGTGGTGTTCCTAACCCTACTGTTGCACATGCCTTTTATTGAATACACAAACAAATAGATATATTTTAATAGAAGTTCTAATATGAACTCTGCCTGGAATTGGAAAAATTTTCCAAGTTGGTTTTTTTTTTCATAACTCCACCTTAAGAGATGCTATGGAAGGGAGAGAAAATGAAACTATCGAGTCAAGAATTTTAGAAAGGGTATAAATAAATTATGTAGGCTATTAATTAAGCTGGTTTCCAAATGAACAATCTAATCTCGTCTGTGTATTATTCCATTATCGGCAATTGGAAAGGGCTTAAATATCTTTTCCTCTAGTGTTTTAACAGCAGATGTGGAGTAGACTAAGTGTGTTAATTGAGAGGGATTGTTTTTTCAGTTGCTGAGAAACAGTTTTCTTAGAGAATACAGTGTTATGCTCACAGCCTTAGTATCCCCCTGTTCTCCTGCAGGGTTTAGGAAGTTGATGTTCTGGTAACTAAGTTATCCATGACAGCAGTGGCATGAGCTCAGTTCTACTAATGGATGGAGAGTACCAGTAAGCAATAGCTGATGTTCAAACATGTTGAACATTAAAAGAGAAGGGTTTTTTTTTGTTCTGTCAATGGCTTTATACCTTCGGGAAAGGGAATTAAATTTTCATGATGAATGAAGAGAAGTAGTATATATTTAAGTGAAGATTGCTACGAAAAAAGAAAGACTTAATAGACTAATAATAAATCCATTCCAAGCTGGCTGACACCTACTGTGAACAATTATTTGCTCATGTTGTGTGAGTGCTGTGGTCATACTTTTTAAGTTTGCTCCCTGATGCCAGTGTTCCTGCTGTATTGTTGCTGTCATATTACTGACATTAGAAAGTGGGCCAAGAAATCCTGAATCTTTAACTCATAGGACTAATAAATCAAGAATTATGATTAGCTTTATGAGAATATTTAATGGAATGTATGATGGATGTTTAACCTTTTCTGATGTGATGTGCTTTTTATGGTATTTTCTTCTTCCAACTAGTTATTTCACTTTGTAACTGAGGTATTTGTTTCTTAAATTGCAGTCATCTTTTTTATCAATCATTCATGCCTCCTAGTATTCCCAGATGCATATTTTCATCCTAATTTTCACACCTTTCCATTTCCAGTCTACTAGCTTGCTGCTTACAGCACTTCTGCTCTCTAAGTGTATTCTCTGTTCTCTTTACCACAGCTTTGAGGGCTGAACAGGGGAATATTTCTTTTTGAGGTGCACATTTCTCAGGTTAATGTAGACCCTCTACTGCCCGACAGCTTGGTGTCAGCTGGCGCAAGGAATGAGACATATGCTTGTTCATGCTGAGCAAGCAATAATTTCCCCTCCCCTCTTCCTCAGCCCAGATGTGCTTCATCGCCAGGAGGTGACTGATGCCCTGGGCTGGGGTCTGCTCTTGGGCTGCTCTGCTTAGGTATGGTGGGACAGACCCTGCCAGCCATGTTACTGCTATAGGGGGGGCATCCAGCCCCTCACAGCAGCTGGTGCCCCCCAGTCTTCATGCCTGGAGAATGGGAGAGGCTTGCCTTGCCTGCTGGCTTGTGCCACAGCTCTGGGCTCTGTTGATACCCTGGATCTCAGCATCGATGTCAAGTTTCCATTGGAAGTACTTAGTTTGAAAAGGCTTAGAGTGTGCTTTAGTAATCTGTTCTGGTTGACTTAGTGGAAAACATGCCAACCTCAGCCTCTCCATGGTTCTTCATGCCTTTCAGAAAGGCTAGGTTTCTTGACTGAATGGTATCTGTGTTTCTTTTTGTGCTGTACACAGTCATCTGTAGCACTTACCCTTAGGATAAGATGATTTGATTTTCAGCAAACTTTATCTAGAGAATGACTACAACAGAATTTTATTAGCAATCAATTGGTTAGATTCAAAAGAGGATCTGCAGGGCTAAACTGCAAATTAAAGGAGAATGTAACTACCTACATCTGCAAGCAGCCTCCAAGAGCCCTGCTTGACCACTTACACACCCAGACATCCATGAGTATCCATGGGTTTTGATCAGTGATGATATGTAGGCTCCTGGAGTTCTGCTCAGCCTGGCCAGAGCCACTGCAATTGTGCGTATGCATCTATGCACTTTGTCCCCTCATAAAGCTACCTGGGATTCTTGATGCAGAGCCTGCCTTTGGGGCTGAATAGTGATGTGAGCATGAGTAAGATGCAGTGATCAAAAAGAGGTCACCAAAAAGCACAGAACTTGCAGCCACTATGGCTGAGAATTAAAAGTAGATTGCCGGAGGAAGCATTGTTATAGAATAGCCTGGGGGCCCTTGCTGGGAGGTGTGGTGTTGACTACTTGCAACTAAAAGGAACTGGTGGTCACACTTTCCTCTGAACAGGAAACCTTACATTCTGCAGCTCTTATGCTGAGGGGACACCTTCACCCTTCTGTATGAAAACCAGCCATGGTGTACCAACAAGGTATGCATGAGGCCAGGAAAGCCTGGCACTGTGATGTCACCATAAGAAAGATTTCCTTCATGGGGCATACTGAGATCTTGATTCTGGATGCTCAGGAAGAAGCTGCTTCTATATTTTGTGTGAATGCTGGGAAAGTAGGAGTTCATCTCAGAGTTTGCAAAGCAGTCCCAGAAGGCATATCTTGCACCCAGTGTCACCATTGTGGTATTGGTGTAAGCTTGTTCTTTCCTGAGGAATGATGTAGACATTTCACTCAAAGCAGATCTGAACTGTAGATTTGGTGTATAATTTGGTCTTTGGATGGAGGAGCTTTTCAGACATTCTTCCACATGGATGTTGTTAATAGTAACCACAGATATCAAAGCCTTTCACCATGCAGAGGATGTAAGCACTCTGTTCAGGCTTGCAAATTCCATTCCTGTAGCTAAGCATCACCTGTATGATCAAATGGAGCAGCCATCCTACAAGCCTCAGCATTATCTAGCTGGGGTTGTCATCATAATGCTAAAATAAACCATGAGATGAGTTAGGGTTCTAATTCGGTACACTCTGGAGATTGAGAGATTTGCAAGAGATAATCAGAATCATTTAGATTGGAAAAGGCCTTTAAGATCATCTAGTCCAACTGTAAACCTAACATTGCTAAGTCCACTGCTAAACCATGACCCTAAGCACCACATCTACACTTCTTTTAAATACCTCCAGGGCTTGTGACTCAACCACTTCCCTGGGCAGCCTGTTCTAATACTTAAGCCTTTTGGTGAAGAAATTTTTCCTCATGACCAGTCTAAACATCACCTGGTGCAACTTGAAGCCATTTCCTCTCATCCTATTGCCTATTATTAGGGAGAACAGACTGACCCCCACCCGACTACAACCTCCTTCCAGGTAGTTGGAGAGAGCAATTAAGGTCTCCCCTGAGCCTACTTTTCTTCAAGCTAAACAATCCCAGTTCCCTCGGCCACTCCTCTTAAGATTTGTTCTCTAGACCCTTCACCAACTTTGTTGCCATTCTTTGAACATGCTCCAGCACTTCAATGTCCTTCTTGTAGTGAGGGGCCCAAACCTGAACACAGTACTTGAGGTGTGTGGCCTCACCAGTGCCAAGTACAGGGTGACAATCACTGCTCTAGTCCTGCTGGCCGCACTTTCTGACACAAGCCAGGATGCTGTTGGCCTTCTTGGCCACCTGGGCACACTGGTGGCTCATGTTCAGCCAGCTGTCAAACAGCACCCCCAGGTCGTTTTCCACCAGGCAGCTTTCCAGCCTCTTTTCCCTCAGCCTGTAGCTTTGCCTGGGATTGTTGTGACCAAAGTGCAGGACCCAGCACTTGGCCTTGTTAAATCTCCTACAGTTGGCCTTGGTCCATTGGTCTAGCCTGTCCAGATATGTGTGTAGAGCCTCCCTACTTCCAAGCAGATCAATACTCCTGTCCAGCTTGGCATCATCTGCAAACTTACTGAGGGTACACTCGATCCAGATCATTGATAAAGCTATTAAACTGATCCCAGTACTGAGCCCTGGGGAACACTACTTGTGACTGAAATAATGTAGTTACTTGCTATACAGCAGAAGAGCAGTCTTGTTATTTTGTAGAGATAAATATTGTAGCTTGGCATTTCTTTGTGAGCAGAGAATTTGTGCCTGTAAGTGTCCTTGCACCGCCTCTTTATCAATACTTTGTTGCCATTTGGGACTGTCTATAAGCTGTATCTCTTCTTTCAATTAGAAGCTACTGGACAATTCAGCTGAAATTCCATTCCTTTCTCTATATTGTCAGACCACAACTTCCCCCTTCAGAAAGCAATTATTTTTCATATTCTGGTTGAACTGCAGGGTTAAATTCTCATATTTCCTGTCCCTCAGGCAATTTGATAGTCAGAACAGGTGAAGAGAGAAATATGCTCTTTATATTAGTAACAATGCTTGCTAGTTTTTCACCTAACCAAAGTAATTTCTAAGCAGACTACTGTGGGTCTGGGATCAAAGTATCCATTCTTGAGAACCAGAAATATTTGACTTGAATCTACAGTAGCTAAATATAAGATGTGTAATATTCTCTGGTCCTTCACAATGCTGGAAGAACTCCAAAGGCCTGGGTTGAAGAAAAGAGATGTAATGCCCATACATGGGGGTAAAAATAACATGAGAGTCTGATTGGAAATAACACATTCAGCCTACAGCCATTAAAGGGAAACAGCAAGTTGAAGCAAATGCCTTTTGATGTTTTGTTTATGAGACTTCTCAGAAGTGCTTGTTCTTACTTTGTCACTCACTATCTATCTTGAAGCTGAGGTTATTCTCCCAGGCAAGGGACCAGTACTTAATTCATCCCTGTCCCTCTTTCTCTTAGCATCTGCCCACACTTGCCTTGAGTACCCAAAAATAGACCTTGCTTAGCAAAGAACTGTTTACCAAAGAAAAGCATCTCAGAGACATATTTTGTTTCCATCAGCTCCCTAGTATGAAGTTGCACTTTGTTACAACAAAAAACTTACATCAGTCCTACCATTCCTGCAGTATCTTTTCTGTCTCTGTCACTTTCTCTCTCTTGGCTGG
This sequence comes from Ceryle rudis, assembly GCA_033439905.1. Lineage (NCBI taxonomy): Eukaryota > Metazoa > Chordata > Aves > Coraciiformes > Cerylidae > Ceryle > Ceryle rudis. Next base: position 34,822 of record JAAGNO010002148.1, read on the forward strand.
CACTTGGCTCTAACAGTTTGTCATTGACTCTCATGCATCACGTATACAATTGTTCTCATCCTTCAGCTACAGCAAAGCCCTTCAGGGGCTGTACTTTGATCTTCTGAGAAAACTTCTGTTATTACTGTCACTTCCCTGGCATTTCTCCCCTTACTGTGCCTAAGATGAATAAAATTGTATTTTCTTCAAGTTTTAACACATCTATAAATTGTGAGAGTATCAGGCTATGAAACTATGAAAGATATCCTTGTTTACTTGTTTGGTGAGAGGTTTGGTTTGTTTGGTTTGGTTTTTTTCTCCCTTTTTTTCTTTTTTTAAGGCCATCATGTTTGCTTCACTAGTTTTCATGCAGTTTTACCCCTCCTCCAAGGTGTGTTACATGCAGTTGTAATATGTTTGTGGCAAGAGTCTTCTCTGCAGCCAGCACACTCAGAGCAAGCTGATTTTTGTGGCAGTTCTGCAGTGGGATACAGCTGCAGAGTGCTCTCAGCAAGGTAATATGAAGGAAACTTTTCATGTGTTTCATAACAATGCCTGGAATTACAGGATCCTGATCCTTTTCAAACTTTTAAACAAATGACCTTGAGCTTCTTAAGAAGGAATTTTGGGGTTTTGTTATTTTAAATTAGTTATGTCTGAAGGGAACCACATGCTGCAATCTCAGGTCTAAATTAACAAGCTGTAAATAAAGGTTGCACAACTACGTGCAAATAGACTTCTGTTAAAAGCCACCCAACCAACAGAAAGTCAAATATGATAGAAATAAAGCAGCAGAAACTCTGTACTTACTTAAACTTCAAAATGACATGGGATTTTTTTTTTCCTTATTTTTACCGCTTCTACACTAGGTTGAACAGGTTCAGATGCTTTCTTGGGAGGCGTGGAGAGTCCTGAGAAGATCCTGGTTTATGAAGAGGCAAGAACTCCGGAAAAGAAAAAACCAAAAAGCCAGGCTGTTGCTCTTCTGATCCAGATTTGTTGGCAGTTGTGTTTTCATGTGCGTGTGAACCTTGGAGGATTGGTGCTATTTTGCGTCTCAGGTCTTCCTCAGTTGATAGTTACAGAAACAAGTGTGGGACACTGAGCCTGTCAATGAATTCACTGTATTCCACCATTCTGAGGCTAACACTGGCCTCATGCAGGATGTGTTTGGTATACAACATGCCTTTCTTAGAGTCAATCTCATCATGACGTTGGCTGAATATTCTGTGATATCGATTTTAACTGCCCTTTTCTGAAATGCCTTTACTTGCTTTGCAGAGAAAAATAGTGAGGAATATTGTCTTTTCACGAGCAAAAAGAGGTTGAAGAAACAATGAGCTCTTGCATTTGTTAACACTATAACTGACTGAAAGGCACAGAGCCACACTGTTCTGTATGGCACTCTGCACATTCACTAGCTCAGAGCACAGTAGCTTGAGTTTGGATCCACTTGCATCCACCGTGTACTTCTATTAACCAAAACTGCATGTGTGACTATATACCTTCATTTTCTGTGCCTGTGATACCTCCTCTCTTGTTTTATTGAAGTAATATGGAGGGAGAATTGAAATCAGATCTCCTGAAGCCAGATTGCAGCCTGAAGAATCATTTCACTTATGCTTTTACTACTTTTCTCTCTAATTCATCTTTTAACATCAGAGGACACTGATCTTCAAGTTTTCACAAGCACTTTTAGAAACACTGCCTTGGTTTGCCCATAGACATTGTTTGGGTTTGTTTTGTTTTGTTTTCAGAAACAGGAAATCAGTTTCTGGTATGTTAATCCTGGTACTTTTAAATAAATATGTACCATTATTTATAACATCTCTGTGGAAGGGAAAAAAAAAAAATGTCTACATGCACTGAAAAGTGTGTCTCCAGAACAGAATATTAATCTGAAAAATAGCAATGGAAACTTGATATCAGCTCATAGACTACGTTACTCTTCATTACTCTAAGTCTCTAAGGTAGACACTGGTGTTCACATGACCTCCACTGATGCTGGTTTTTTATTTCTTCTTCAGTGTATGCAAAATATAAGGAGATATCTATGCCATATTTTCATGGCTGTTACTACAATCATCTTGGTAGGGATATCTGAGTTGGTTAATTAAAAGACTGAATAGCACAGTTCATCATGCCTTGCTTCCTTCTCACTCTGGTCTATAGCACAGCCATGATCACGGTAAGAACATTGTTGAGAAGAAATTAAAGTAGGAGAGCAGCACAGCTGGAATTTCTCCTTCACGTCTCCCAGCACTTTAAATCTTATTCCATCCAAAGGCTTCTTTCAAGTAACCACAGTATGATTCACAAAAAAATTTACTGGACACATTAACTGTATATTAATGGGTCTTATATAGCTGATGTATTTGTAGCTCTAGGGGAAGGGAAAATAAGGTCACTTTGGTATCAGTTTATGTAACACAAAATTTGTTTCTTGGAAGGCTTGAGGCCATTATGAATAGAAGCTATATTGGAGCATGTTCCATGTGGCAGTTTCTCAGGTACTGTGATAGCTAACCCAAGTTAATTATTAAAATCAATTTTTATCACTTTTTCCTTATGGATGCAAGAAAGACCTGCAGTTTTCCTTTGAATACCATGTCATCATTAGCATAACATGCTTAATTTTTTATTGTGTAATATTCCATCTGGGTAAACAATCAAAGGGAAGGAGGGTTGGTTTGTTTTCTAAGATATTTTTGTATAAAATGAGCACACACTGATATTAGTGATTGATGGAGCACTAATAGCACTGGGCAGCTTTAAGACTCCTTTTCCAGAGTAATACTGGAAAATGTCCTCTGCTCTTTTCTCCTAGCCACACATTTTGATGGGCTATGATCTTGGTTTGGGCATGCTGTTCTTGTGCTCAGCAGCCACTACACTCAGCAGGAGCTATTTTGGGCTTTGTCTGTGTTGAAGGGACTTAGAGATGTTGAAGGTAAAAGAGTAATATGATAGGGAGATTAAGTTCAAAAATCTGGGTTTATGCTCTTAAGTTCTTGGGGACATTTCATCACTTCTTCCTTTATAAAAACATGAAATTTCTATCTGCCTGCCTGGCAGGATGCCATCACCTCATGATTTCTGGACAGTGCATCCTCTATATTAAGCCTTCTCATATGAAAGGAACCATCACTCTTACAAGTACAGGAACTAGGTGTAAATACTCAGAATGTGTATTTAAAAATTAATGTACTTAATATTTTTTTCTGGGCTTTTTTCCCCCAAAAAGAGTTCTGCTTGGAAAAGTAGTCCAAGAATAAAATAGGGATTATTCCAGTGTCTTCCCTCAGTACAGTGAGGTAGGATGTCACCAAACCACAGGAAAAGGTTTGGTCTGAGTTACATAAAATGAGTGCAATTCTCTCCCACTTGGCAGGGCAGCTCTTCGGTGTCTCCTTGTAGGGTCAGATAGAGCCGTGGAGGTTTGCTTGCATCAAAGCTGCAATTTAGTGATTCCTGGATGTCACCACTAGCTGATGTTCATAGAGACTCTGCAATCTCAACTGTTTGCCTTTGGCCTCCAGATGTCAAACTAACATTTTTTTTCACTAGTTTCTAAAAAGCTGTTGTTGGAGCAGTTGGAGAACGAGGAACGTCTCTGTTTGCAGATGTTTTTACACAGTTGGGAGTGGCGTCCAACCTGCTCTCTGGCACGTGGGCTTATGGACTTTCCCTGTGCCAAAGATTTTTGTGTTCTGTGCTTTTTCTACCACATGACTGTCAGATTCAGAGTTCACAGTGGGAGCATTTAGACCTAGTGCAGCTGTGCCTGGTGCTCCAGCAGCTACCTTATATCCTAGGCAGGTCACAGCAAAGGACAAAAAGCAGCTGTGGTGCCAGTCAATGAGTCAGGAAGTATCATCCACCTGGGAATAAAACTGTTGTGCCAACAGATTACATACCTTAATTCTCAGAAATTACTAGAAAGATGCTGATTGGTTCATTTCTACTTAGTATTGTAAACTATGTGACTAGAACTACTTCATAATTCTTTACATGCGGCAATACTTGTGAATTAATAGCTTTTATTTATGTATTTTCACTGCTTTACTAATATGAGTCTAAGGAGACAAACATCTTTGCATCTGATTTAACAGCTTCAGCAATTTATTACTGAAGCTTTACCAGTGTCAATTTAATACACAAAATACATAATTAGGGAAAACTGAAAGTTAATGTTTTTCTCAAATAGTACTGTTTGATGGCAGTGTTTGGGCATATGATAAAAGGAAATGAATTGTTGAATTCTGAACATACTCCTCCTTTTCTTCCGACTGAATTTTTTAGGTACTTAAAACTGATTGCTTTCTTCCTTCAAAGTGTTCCTGTTCAGAAAATCAGGTTTGCTGACACCTGGGACCAGAGCTATTGCTTGGTGATGATGGGGTCAGCCAGTGCCAGCACCCCTGCCTGAGTCGCAGTGCCACAGGTGCAAATCAAGATGCTGAGCACTGGTTTGTGAGATTTATGCAGATCCTGGGAGTTTTGCCAGATTGCTGCCTATATCCAGTGTCTCTTTGAGGGGAAAAATGCTGCACCGTTCTTAAAGTGAATGAGTTTGATGAATTTTATCCTTCCTCTTGTATAAATGCTTTACTGGAAAATAGATTCTGAATCTGTATAACTGACAGCTTTGGGCAACTACCAAATAGCCACTGAATAGCTTAGAATTCATCAGAAGCGAGCATGCATGCCCTTCTCTCTGTGGAACAAACCCATTGCATTTATTTAGCAGATCTGGAAAAAAGGACTTGTATTTGATTTTTAATTGCTTTAATGTTCATGTCTCTTAGAGAAAAGCAATAGCAGAAATTAAGTTACCTTGTAAATTTTACATCTGCTAAAACTACCCTCAGTGGGGTGTTATCACCTCTCAGCTATGGCAGCTTGCCAGACAGGAACAGTGCTGATGCTCCAGTAGCAGCTCACCATTTTCATGGTGTTTGGACTTCTAATAAAGGTTTGTTATCTGTTGTTGGGAGACAGTACAAATATATCCATTTCCTAAAGTCACCACAACTCCATCAGGATTCCTAATTTTTTTTGTAAGCTCCTGATCATGGGCTAATTTCAATGGCTTCAGTTTTTTTCTCTGAAGCTGCCTTATCATGCTTGTGAGGAGTATTCCCAGAGCTCTGAGATGTCTTTTTGCTCCTGCTTGTTTTAAGAGCAAACCTTACATGTGCCTGAGGACAACTGCTCCTTGCCAAAATCCTTCTGGAGCACCAGCATGCATGATGTCCCAGAGCAGTGCAAAATGCTCTCTCCAGAGCTAAACACGTGTATATGCTGACTTACTTAAAATAACATACATAGAGCAAACTCGTGCAGTCAAGGAGAAGCAGGAGAATCAAGAATCTAGCTGTATTTAATATATTCTTACAAAAATTATTTTATAGCATCTTATTTTTGTGATGTTTAGCAGAGAGGCATGCTGTCATTCATGTCCCTTCTCTAATCTATTTCCTGTGTGTTAGCAAAGGGTAAAAAATACTTGGGTACTGCACTACAGCCATGGTGGCTTTATATGCAGACAAATTCCTGAGGCTGGGATATTGTGACTGATCTGAAAAAATGTTATGCATTCTTCTTTGTTTAAATAGAAGAAGCATGGAAAGTTTGTAAAAGACAAGGGTGGAAGAAATATTTGCTGTTTTCCAAAAGTGGGTGAGAGATTGGCATACAATTGAAATCAGATTATTCAGGTGGTCCTTGATGGTATAGATGAAGCCTGTTTGGATGGAGTTTTTAACTACTTTATTTCAATTGTCTTAATCATAGTTTTTGAAACCTTGTACTTGGGTATGATTAAGATCTTAGCTGGAAGCCCACACTGTTGTAAGCTCAGTATTTAGTTTTCTAGCAAGTGGTAAACTCAGCTGATGGATGTGTTCACAGTATAACTGCTATCAAAGCATTGGTTTCCAAGAACTGATATATTAGGATACACATTAGCGTACAAAAGACTTGTGTCTGCAACCTGGACATTGTGAAAAATAGTAATCTTTATTTAGAGCAATTTATCTCCTTTTCCAGTTGACCTCTAAAGTTTGAATACTTTATCAGTGCTTTGCTGCTGAGAGAACTAGGACCTTTTGTGAAGCAAATCAGCTCTCACCTGTCAGGAGGGGATGAGGAGATGGTTTGGGCTCTGTCAGCTGTGGCTGGCACAGGTCCTCAGCCCTGACTGAATCTACTGCCTTTGAAGTCAGGCAGAAACAGGAGCTGATTTAAAGTGGTTTTTGGAACTACCACCTTTTGTCAGAGAACACCAATTCACCATCAGCGTGTTGGAAATAAACATAAACTCTTTCACTCTGCTTTTATTAACTGCTAATATGCTTTGTGAAAACCAGCTAAAGGGTGTTACCAGCTTGCAGCTTTGCCAAGGCAGAAAGGTGGAGTTACATGTGGGAATGAAGCCTTGTTTAATCAGGTTTTATAATTACTTTGATACAGTTTTAGCTGAAGCATGTTCGGTCAAGCAGTTCCTGGTCTAATACACTTACAGTTTAGTATCAAGTTGCAGATTTAAGAATTTACCAAATACCTATTCAGTAACCATTTTTTACTGTTGCACATCGATCATCTACAAATATGCTTATAGTAACTGTATGCTGTATTTTTATTGATTTGTTCTTACTTAAGTAACCAGCTTTAGATGTCAAAACTCTCCTGGAGTCTACTAAATTTTTGGATAGATTTTAAAGCTGAGAGAAATCAATCTTCAGTTAGAACTCATAATGAAGGCAGGGAGCACAGCAGTGGCAGAGCTTTTCCCTCCTTGTTTCACAGGTGTGGTTTAGTTTTACAGTGTTCTATTGTCTGTCCCACTACATCTAGAAGAGAGGAATCTCTGCCATGGTGAGGTGTAGCCTAAGAGATAGAGCTCTTTCAATGCAGAAGTACATGAGGAACACTTCTGGGTGAGCTCTCTGGGGAAGGGAGGACTGGGTATAACACTACACAGCAGCCTGGAAACTTCACAGCATTGATAACCCACTATCGGGATGCACCACACCTACATGGGAATTCATACAGAAACTATAGAGAGTTTGTAGCAATGAAACTTTGTTATTTATAGCCAGTGGGAAAGTTTATACCTTGTGTTCCAACTGCAGGTGAGCAAATAAAGTGCAAAATTGTATATTCCTTCATCCCCTTTGTTCAGTTTTTAAAGCATCAGGTTTCTTCCCCAAGAAGCATACCTGTTCTTTTTGATTTCTTAATTTAAGATCTCTAACCAGGGCATCTGCTAGTTACTCTGAAAGAGACTTTAGACAGCTGCTTTTTGGTTTTGTTATTTTATTAAAAAAAACAACAACAACAAAAAAAAAAAACCAAACCAAAAAATCAAAGGTGATTCTGATTAAAAAAAAGTTTCTCTCTTTCTCTCTTTCTCTCTCTCTTTCTCTCTTTCTCTCTCTCTTTCTCTCTCTCTTTCTCTCTCTCTTTCTCTCTTTCTCTCTCTCTTTCTCTCTTTCTTCTCTTTCTTCTCTTTCTCTCTCTCTTTCTCTCTTTCTTTCTTCAAAAGGAACAAGGGATCATCTTATAACTGGGAATAACAAGAAGTTCATGTTTGTAACAAGTGACTTATAGCATACAGAGTGGATTGAATTTTTTCAGCTGAAAGCTGCTTTGAAAGCTTAACATGGGATTAATATTTGAAGTATGCCTGGACTATCAAGAAGTTAATCAATGGAGTGTAAGTGAAAGGCACAGACACGGAAATCAGTGCATTCTCCACAAAAGCTCTTAATGATTTCCTTTCAGAGGCTGAGCACACTATCTTAATTATACAGGAGCCTACGTAAAGGTACCATTGGATTGGATCCAACCAAAGCTAAAGCAAACAATATGACAACGAAAAGGGCACTTGCGTCATTTCACTTTAGCATTTATAATACAAACAATAACTGACAAATGAAAAGCTCCTAGTCTATGGTGTGCTCGGTAGTGCCAGGTTAATTATTCCTTCACGTGTAGTCATTAAAACAAAGAATGCCATAACTGAAAATACTGGGACAGTCTGTCTTTCTTCATGATTTATCTGCATAAAAGCAAGACCACCTTTCAGCAAGGAGGCGCATTTCCTGTGGTGCTCTGCTGTCTTCATGCCTCTCTAGCATGACCTCTTTAGCATATTTCTTAGCTGGAGAAATACCCTGCGCTCCAAACATTGGAGTATCCATTTATAAACTTTCAAAAATGCATACAACAAGATGGAGTTGTTAGACTGGAAAAACCTCTTTAGCATGATGCTATCTGACCATTAAATGTCTATGGAAAAGGGTTGAAATAGCTTAGTGACTCATCAAGGAGTTATTGAACTGTGTAAATAAGTCTTTCTTTAGAGTTTATTGATTAGTGTGGAAAAGGTCATGAAGTCAAATATGCCTTCTTGTCTTTAAGCAGCTTCACACAGGAAGTCTGGCCTTTTCACAATTCTCTGACTACTCCTAAGTTTAGAAGTAGTTACCTTGTGTATACTGCAAGAGAAAAACTGGTTTATTCCCCTTTTTATTCCATCTTCATTTTAATGGGTTTATATACTTTTTAAACACATAAAATTTTCTTCTGTTTCCTGCCGCAAGCAGTTTTTGCAATAATTGACAGCCTGTTCTTGGCCAAAAGTTAGCTCAAAGGAGATGTAAGGCTTGGACCTCCCTCCCTCCCTCCCTCCCTCCCTCCCTCCCTGTACTGAGTGGATACCAATGCCCTTCTGAGCTGTATTGTTTGTCTCAGCACTGAATGAGATTTGTAGCAAATAATGGGAATACACCAAGACTGTCTAGATCATTTTAGATGTGATTTTTACTTGGGAACTGTTACTGGTTTCCATTTAGAATTTGATCCTGTTGTTTTTTGTCCTAGCATTTGTCACAGTTATAGGATAACTTGGTCAATGCCTTAAAGTCAATATTATTATCACTCTGGAATTTCTTATACTTCTCAAGGAAAGGAAATGCAATAATTTTAGAGCTGAGTCAAGCCCCCAGTGAACTGGCACATTGGATAAATATCTGACAGTACATTTTTATAAGTAACTAGTCACGTACTCTGAGTTGTTCAGTTCCAGATGACAAAAAAGGGGTGTGTTCTCTGGTCTTAATTATGCACATTCTGTGTGTGGACTTTGTGATGAGGAATGATTTTCAAACTCATATTTCATGGTGGCTTGGTTTTTAAAAAATCTTAATTTCCTAAGAAAACAGAGATAATATAGATTATTTTTGTCTCCCCTTGTTGTCATAATTTCTGAACTCACTGGCTAATTTCATCCCGATTCTAGAAAGGGAAGATGACTTGATGTTAAGTTTTCAGTATTTTTCATGAAATAGGTAGTTGGACAGCTGAGTGACAAAGGCTACACCATGAAATTGTTCATTATCAGATAACAGGCAATAGATAGAAGAGAGACACATTACAAATCCTCCAATGATAGAAGACTTAGTGAATGCAAAAATATACAACCACAAAACCTAAATCCATAAGAAACTTGACTGCCTTCATTCTGGAGCTGACGAAACTTTATTTCACTGGTTCATTGCAAAAAAAACCCAAAACCAAAACAATCCAGTGAGTTTTCTAAATGGATTTAGAAGGAAATGTATGGTACATTGGTCAGACCTGGATGTGCTGAGTTCCCTTGTTTTGTCTTCCTGCAGATCACTGTTTAACAGCTGACAATGTAACAGCTACTCCATACCTCAATGCCTGTTAAAAAGTTTACTTATTCTGAATACACACAGTTTTATCAGCAATTGCAATGAGAGCAAAAACAGGACTCAAAATATTAGCAGAGTGCTTTTGAATGTGAAGGATAAGATAAAGATCCTTTAAGTGCAGGTAAATATCTCTTGTATTTTTTCCATGAATAGTGCTTTTATCAGCACACAACATTTAAAACTTATGAGGAGGAATAGTACTTATGATTGAAATTACTGTCTTAAATTTCTTCAGCTGTAAAAGTAGAGCACAGAGTCCTGTAGTACAGGATACAGATGCATAAATGTACACAGACCCGACACAATATTCTTGTAAGGGTGGTGTTTAGAAAGGGAATGAACACAGTCACTAAGTTTAAAGAAAGACAGCAATGTATGAGAAAATTAACAGAATCAGATTTTAAATGAAAATGAACCACAACCTTAATTTCCTGCATCTGTGGATTTATTTCCTTAGTCTGCTCTCTTGGCAAAGACATTAATGTCTCCAAAAATTACGACTACTCACTGCCATTAATTCAGTGACATGAAGTGGATTTACATCTTGGAAGATTTAAAGCCACTTTTACTCTTTCCTCTTCTTCATGGTTTTTGGTTTTGTGCATTTATGTACACTTGGCCTCAGTTCCCTCCAGCTGATTTGGTTGGGCAGCTGTAATCCACTTCAGTACAGATATCCGGCTCTTCCTTTAGAAACTTCCTCTTGCTATGCTATAGCTCTTGTAAACGCCCTGACGGAAGTGGTTTTTTTCCTCCTCCTTGCTGCTGCAAGAGGTCCCAGAAATACAAGAACTTCATAAAGCAGGCAACATTTGGTTTGAAAAGAGCCTAAAGAGATGTAGTTTTGCATTAACTTCAACATGTTTGTTTCTTACCTTACAGAAACATCATGCATATCACTCATGTATAAACAAAATGACTGGCAAAGGCATAGAGACTGTCCTAACATTTTAATTTATTAAAGTAAAACTGCCAGGTTATTTTCCATTCTTTCTACTCCATAGATTTGAGAGAGAACATCTGTCTGGTAACAGTGGTGGTTCAAATCAAGTATATGATTTTTCTTCTTTATGGAGAAAGATACCTGAATGACATTCCAGACATAATTATCTTTAACCTGCAACACTTCCGTTTAAATATGTGATTATAAAAATTAAAATTTAGAAAAAATATTAAATGCATAATGTTATTGTTTCATGGCATCATTTTCATTATTTATCATATTATGGCATATATATTCCATATGATTAAAGGAGTAACTCTGTTCTGCCTTAGAAATACAGTATTCCAGTTACACAATTTGGTTACTGCAAGCCATTATGACAGGAAACAAGTGAGAATGCTAAGAAAATCCTTAAAGGTCTAAAATGGCAGATGATATTGCCATGCTTGGTGTCAGCATTATGAGAAAGCTCTCAAAAGGCCTAAACCAGTAGAAAATGACCTATGAGACAAACAAAAAAAAGGGGAAAAAAAAATAGAAAAGACATTTCCACTGGCAGAGAGAAGAATCCTACAGATACTCTTTAGGAGAAAGAGGTGCTGGTCCATCTCCTGCCATCAGTAGAACTGAAGGACTAGGAAGGTGAGATACACTTGGAGAAGCTAGGAAGTTGCCAAAGCAACTTGAAGAAAGCCAGCAGCACCTTCCCAACCATCATGACCTTGGAGGAGCACTGCAATTGCAGCCTTTTGTTTGCAGATGCAGAATGTGTAATGGAAAAGTCAGGAGACCAAATAACCAAACTGCCCATCCCTCTTGACACGGAATAGACACTATCCATGTCTGCCCAGGTCTTTTTCATTTATAGTGCAGCAGAGGAACAGAGACCTCAGTAGATTTCTTTCTTTTTTTTTTTTTTTTTTTTTTTGTGTTGTTTGCTC
>JAAGNO010002149.1:0-24033 GCA_033439905.1 Ceryle rudis
TTTTTTTCATAAAAAATCTAAGAGTCTCAGTGCTAAACCAGAATGGTAACTAGTTCATCCTCGCAATGCTGAACCTACAATGTTTTCTAGGAAAAATAAATAGAAGATAACACTTCCAGTATCTTATTTTATTGCAATTAATGTTATTATTGTCAGAATCATTATTATTAATTAGATATTATTATTCAGCTATGCTATCAGGCCACATAATTTCTAAATATTTGGTTACAGCTCTGGGGACCTGACCAGGAATGAAAAAATAAAGCTGTCAAAAGAAGATGATCAAAAGCAAGCAACAGATGAGTGTAGGTTCTAGAGCAGCTTGACACCATGCACATTCCTCCTCTATTTTTGTAAACACACTGACTCCTGGTCCCTGGGTGATACTGAATGATAGAGTATTGGCTCTCTGGATGACAATTCTCTTCTTCAGTCTTACTTACATGAAAATAGTTCTCATTATATTTACCATTATATTCCACAGCATCTAGACATTAGAAAACACTGCTGAGCTCTGTTGAAGTAACATTTAGCATATACATCAAAATGCAATCTTAGTGCCTCCTACTAAAAGCAGAAGTGTATAGAAAATCTCAAGCATTACAATTCATTCATTTCTAAAGTTTACTTTATAGTGTTTACACTGATAATACCAAGTGCTTGGGCATATGGCATCACCAGTAAATTATGACACTAGCCTATGTTAATGCTTATACTTATTAAGGCTAAGTTATTAAGAAAAAGCCATGACGATCTCCTAGGGCTGATCTGCTGCATTGTAGAGAGCATGAGATTTCAGGAACTAATGGCTGCTACAGGTCCAAGAGTTCAGAATGAAACAGAACATATTTTTCAGAAAAAGGTCCAGTCTTTTTTTAAATACTGTCACTGCTGGAACCCCCCCAAACCCAGACAGAGTTGTCACCAAAGGCAATCACCAGAGCCTGCAGTGCTGGCTGAGATTCTGCTCTACAGCAAAGGAGCTGTTCACGGCCAAAGCACTGTCAGTGTAGCCTAAACAACTATTGCTTTTTTATTGTATAGTCCTTTCTCCTCTCCCTTGCAAGATGAGGTTTTTGCAAGACTAGAGTCCCCTGATATTGGATGCAGTATTTTACTAGTTAGCGAATCATCATTTATCATACTCAAGTATATTTCATTCTGGCTTTATGAGTCTTCTGTTTAAATACTCATACAGAGATCCTTCACAGTAATGCTGTTTTTTCTCCCTGCATGTTACAGACGACTGTTTATGTGCTGGTGGTTGCGTTTACCAAAGTGATGTGGTCTTTCTGCCTTCACAGAGCATCAGTTCAAATGTAACCATAGCAAATTATTTTCAAGCTGTTAGTGACTCAGAGAGAAATGGTGACGTTTGACGCAGAGACCCACTCCATTTCCCTTTTTGCCCTCCCTGTATTTCTTCATCAAGCTGTAAGCTGTCATTTTAATAGTCTCATCACCTGAATCATTCTACAAGTTTAAAAAACACTGAGTAGGGAGAATTTATGTTCTTAAAGGAACAGCTTTATCTCCTCTTGCATTAAATTTATTTCCTTTATATTCCTTGTCATCTAGATCAGTTCTTGCTCTTGCCATACTGAGTTCAGGTGAAACGAGTGCTCATTTTTTCTTTTTTTTTTTTTTTCCCAGGGTGGAATGGGAACTGAGGCAGGGGAGCTGGGAGTGCCCCTGGCACTGGCTGTGCCTGCACAAACAACTTCCATCCCATGGGGACTGACTATGGAAGAATTTAATTTTCCTCTAACTTCAGAGGCACAGAGGAAGCTTCAAAGTGGTCTCAATATTTGTCTGCTTTCCACACTCCTCCAAGAGGTGCCATGGCACATGGCCACCAGCACAGCCTCACTTACTCAGCTCAAAATGCATACAGCCCTGCCTCAGCTGGCCCTGGGAACTCCTCAGCACCCTCCTGCTACCTGCTCATCCCTATGGGATGATTTTCTTTGCTCTTTCTAGCAGAACACATGCCCCAGATAAGCTCTCCTCTTTGACTGGCAGCTGTCCTCAGTCATTCTCTGCACAGGGTTTTCAGCTCCAAAGTTATTACCTGCAGTTTCCATGTTGGGCATCCTCTGCTCTCCTCTCACCATGGCTGGTTGCATCCCATCTCATGAGCTTATATGGTGAAGACTACAGTCAGAGTTCAGCCTCACTGTTGTGAAACTTCTTAGTTTTCATATGTGAAGGTCAATCTCAGGTCTTATTGGGACACCCGTGAGGTCTGCTTCATTTGGTCTGCTCAGGTATTTTTATTCCACTTACTATTTTTTTTTTTTTAATTTTTTTACTTACTTGGTGGTGGGTGGGGTGTAAAAACAAACCCAAATCAATTGCACTTCAATATTCCTAATTGATATCAGCCTATAGCCACTGAAAAATGTGGTTTTTCTACTCAAACCCACTGGAAGAACCTGTAGTCCAATATCCTAGCAGTTATGGGGATCCCCCAAAAGAAAAGGGTAGTACAAAAAAAATCCTCTCCTGCTATGTATTTCAAGATCTTTATAAATTCTATTCATAAAACAGTTCTAAAAGATTCCTCATGTGCTAGAGTGGTTCCAGCAGCATGCCTCTCATCTGAACTGAGCACTGACAGGGTCAGTTTCTGTTTCTGCTCCCTAGAAACAGAAGGCAGAGAACATCTCTCCCAGTGTTTTGCAGAGTGCTGTTGATACCATGGGCTCCCCAGGAGTTAAACATTAGTAAAAGCAATCATCAGAGGAAAATTACTGGAACAAACGTGACTAAATGGTTCCAGCCACCTGCTGCTTTGAGGAAGGCATCGTGCTTATCGAAAACTAAGATGTAAATGCAAGGACAAAACAACCTTTAAGAACACAAGGTGTTGCTGCAGTTGTCACATGTCTGTGTACGATCTTAATGGAGCATAACACTGCTCTGGCTAGTCATAGCTGCTCAGAGCATTGTAAGGGAAGTTTTCCAGACAAAGCAGGATCCAGATGCTTCTCTGCATGTCCCCTCCCTTTCCCATTCATAGGTAAGCTGCTGTTGATGAAAGATCATGGATCGAGGTGGAGAATACATTACTAGTGTGGAGACAGAAGATACCGTGCTGTGCAGAAGCAGCTCGTGAATGTATGACCTGGAGAATTAGGAGCTGAAGAGAGCTGAGCAAAGGAAGGTTTGGAAAATAATTCTGTAAGTACACAGGTTAGTAGTCCAGAATTGCCAAGTGCATTTTGCAGGGCTCTTCTATAGTGCTGCACTTTATTATCTGACACGGTTACTGGGATGAGATGATGAATGAAAAGAGATGCTACCAAAGAAGCAATGCCAACTCCATGTCTTCTGAGGGTACTCCTGTATAAATAACCCACACACATTTACTTAGGGGCACAAAGAGGACACTGGGATGTTAACCCTAAATGTACTTCCTAAAATGGAGAAGTCTTTGCTATTTTTAAGATGATGATACTGGTTCTGTTGTGAGATCAACAAGATATAGTTCCCTGATTGTTCCTTTCTTGACAAACATGGCTCTTCTTGGAATAAAGAAAGGTTCTACCAGATCATTAAACCACAAAATTGTCTCAAACATCCTTTAATTCAAAATTTCAGTATTGCTTTTTAAATGCTTAAATAAAAGTTAGCTACAGCTCTGCTGTCTGCAGTTTGCTTACTTGGTTTCTCCAGCAAACCAGTATTTTCAGTGAAAAGTCTGTGGGAAGAAAAAAGCTTGAGGAAAAGCTCATCTACTTCCACAGAAGGAATTAAATGTAGCTTCAAAATGGAACTTCTGAGGACTTTTTTTCTCATTTCTGATTCAACTTTCAGCAGGAGAAACATGAACCAGAATTACCAGCCAGGAGTACAACAGGAACCACAAACTTGGATGATAAACAGGGAATGGATGCAGGAATACAGCTGGCATCTTCTGAGTCCATATTGCTCCCTCAGATACTTGCAGTGAAGGACATAAAAGCATGTGGTGTCTACAGTGCTGTCCATGTGACAAACTGTCCATCTGTTCAATGTACCTACCAATAATCTAGAGTGATTAGTCTAAACCAGAGTCCACAAAGATCTCATGCTGTGTAACATCCGTTATAACTCTTCCTTTCTTGTTTGCCCTTCCTGTGGCTACTAGGGATGTTTAAGCAGTAATAGACTTACTACTGGACCTGTGGTGAAGAAGCAGTTCTTCATGAACTGGGCCAAAAGCACTTGCACATGGGGTATCATAAGCTAGTAATACCTTGTCTGGATCACTGCAGCCTCAGTGGACTCAGTTCCCAGTGAAGAGCAAAGAATGTCTTGGTAAGAGTAGTCTTTTGCTATTGCAAAGAAGAGAGACACTTTGGGAATTATTCCAGTCCAGTCACAATCAGAAAATAAAAACCAAGAGTAGAAGTTGCTGGGATACCTACAGCAAGGAACACTCAAAACCTCAACGTTTAAAATTGTATGGTTGTCCAGCTCGCATATACACATTTGTACAGCAGTCTGAATCATCAGCCTGCTGACCAAACACCAGCAGATCAGTGTGGCTTCACAGCAGCTGCATCCATGGGAAGTGGGAGAGATATCACTATTCTACAAATAGGGAAATGGGCAGAGAGAGTTTAATGGCTATGGAGCCAGACTGAGGAGTTCTTGAGTTGCTATTTAGGTACAGTACTCTTGCTGCTGTTTCTTTCCCAAATACTTATAAGCTAATTTTTATTAACATTAGTTGATTCCACATTTACGTTGATGTTGCGGGGGTGTAGCAAGCACAGGAGCCAGTGGCAACCATGCCAGCCGGGGGACTGCTGTGCACATTGTGCTGCTGCTCCTTGTGAGCCACTCTGAGAGGCTTGTGGACATACCACCACACTTGGATGCCTGAGGGATGTAGCATTACTGCTTTCAGATCTAAGCTTATAGACTTGAACTGGTTTATGCTGTATAGGTGCAACATCTCTCATTCACACTGGACCAGAGGCACAGAGGTGTGCAGGGTTGGGTTTGGTCAGGATATTGAGGCAGCATTATGTTCAGTGTTGCAGTGTTCAACTGAGGTGTGTGATCTCTGCAGTGGAGTGAGTTATGCATCTAAGTTCCTTCAAAAGTGAATTGCCTTGCAAGAACGGAGGGTTGCAACAAGCGATGGGAAACTGCTGCTTATCTGATGATAAACATCACATATCCTATGTGAAATACACAAACAGCTGGAACAGAGGCAGGAACTCAGGATGCCTGTCCTCTAGGGTGGATGCCATAACCAATACATGCATATTTGCTATCCCACTGAATGCTGGAAGGTTTTGTGAAGAATGGGATGACTTGAAAGAGAGAAAAGCTAACTCCAGTCTGTGTTGACTCTTAGTATATTTTTCATTCTGGCAGCTGGAACATGTGGGTTCAAGTTTTCATAGGTGGAGAAGGGAACTGAGCCCAATTCTCACATAGCTTGGGGAAACGCACTCACGCCCAAACACTGACATGAAAGAACAGGCATAATCCCCTCCTTCTGAGGTGCTGCTTTCTGAACAAAACCAGTTGCCTTTCCTTTCTTAAGAATCCAACCCAAGGGGTGTGTGTTAGGCATGCTGAGCATATGTGTAATGGGCCCCGAGGGAAATGGACATGAGAATACACAGTCTGAGGAGCAGCATTTGGCTGTAGGCAGCCTGGAGTCATTCAGCCCTGACCAGACCTGGAAACTCGGGGTTGAAGAAGCAGAGGTGAGACTGTGGGAGCTCTGGAGTAACCAGCAGGTTTTAAACCAAGGGAGTACAGAACTGCTGGAGGGCAGAAGAGCCTATCCCCCCCCTTACATCATAGTGCTCTTTGATGATGGAGGAAATAGGTCACCATATAGATACATTTTTAAACAAAGTAGTATTTCATGTTTATAAATGCTTTACTGAAAATCAGTAGCAAACAAAGTGATCTTGTTTCACCACAAACACTAGCAGAAAGGAGAACTTCTTTATTTATCTGCATGTGGGGAATCTACCTTTGCAATTGAGAAATTAAAAAAAGCAACAGTTTTAAGAACCACTTTGTGGTGTTTCACAGTTCACCAGCAGGCCAAGCACTCACTACAGGCTGTCCAGCAGTTGTTCAAAGGATCAGTACTTTGGATAGCTAACCTAAGCAGAACTGACCTGCCCGGTTTTACACTGGATGTGAATATTCTCTAGTGGATTTGGCCCTGGGTTACTTATGTTGTAGGAAACTGATTCAGGTATGAAAAATCATGAGCCAGTGTCTAAGACTTTGGTGTTAAACACCATAAGCTGTGTTCAGGTATCTATACTTGCATGGGAAGTTTCATTCAGGGAATGAAGAGCTTTCCTTGCTGTAAAATGGAAAGCAAAGAGATGTTTGAAATTAGTCCTCTTGTCTGCTCCTACAAACATTATCCTTTTCACTGAACTTTTAATACAGACAATCAAAAATCTTGAACAACAGACTATAAATGTTCAAGGAACAAGCACTCAGATGATGTCATAGCCTAGAGAGAGATATTTTGGCAGCATGCTGTGTAACAGCAAGAGCTTTGCTAAGGCAGGAATTCAACAAAAGCCTAATTACATCTATGCTGAGATGGGGTACCTGGTAGAAATTCTCCACAAGGACAAGGAAATTATATCCCTACCAGATAGAAAGCAATTTGCTGTAATCTGAAAATAACCATGTGAAAAGAGAGTCAGCTGGGTAAAATCAGTTCAGAGGGAGAAAAAAAGCAAAGAGAAGAGATATACAAGAAGAAACAATCAGAGTCTGATTAGAGAGGGAAAGGAAGGAAAATTGGTACAACATGGCATAACTTGCAGATTCCTGCTTGTATCCTCATCAGATGGTATATTGTCTTCAGTTTTAGCAGTAGTAATACTACTTAGTTTTCACTCTAAAACAATCATGATAGTCTACAATCATCAGCAAAGGGTTGCACTGACAGAGATTTTTAAGTCTCTATTAAATGAATAAACTGAAGCCTCCAGCAATAAGGAATATGCAATTAAATACTACATACCAGAGAGCACACGTCACTCACTATCTTAAACCTGTCCTAGCATTTGAAGGAAGTGTTTAAATTCCTACAGCAATTAATCTGACATTCCATTTCCCCTTACAGGAAACAGAGCTGTCCTTAACTCTCCATTTCCATATTCAGGGAGGATGAGCATGGAGATCCATATTCAAAAAGACAATCTATGAGCTGAAGTCCACTGGCCTGTGTTTGTGGAAAGTAACTCACTTGAAACCAAAATACCTACTTTCCACATAATCAATGGTAGCAGATAGCAGAATATTGTTTAAAAAATTATATAGTTTCCGATAGAATTCTTTTTGTCTAAGGATATAAAGAAATCTTTGTGCTACACCTGAAGTAGCAATTGCTTAATCTATGTTACTAGTAAACAAAATAAGGCTATCAAAATCTGCTAAATATTTTATCTTCAAGTTTAGTTCAGTTACTAGATTTACTATTTTAACAGTCTATATTTCAGTGACATGGCACCTTTCCTGATATATGCATGGTTTTGCACATTTTGATGAATAAAAGGTTGTTAAATAGTGATATAAACCTGTCCTGAATATGGGACATCTTCAAATTCATCTTAGAATATTGCTTCTCCTGTAGAACTCCTTAAGTAGATCTTCATGTTCAAATAATTTGATTTTAGTGGAGTGTGATTCTGATGAAATGCTGTTCAACAGAAAACATGATTAGTATGAGAAAGAGAGAAGTGAAAGAGATCAGGTTTTATGCTAAGGCCTGTCAGAGATTATTTCTTTGGGTCTTTTGAGGTTCTTCAGACAGATGGTTTATGCCATCTTCTATATCATAAGACTGTTTTCATGTCTCACACAAAATTTCAAGATTTATTTATTATTCCCAGATTTCCCCCATAAAAGTAGGTGTCAAAAGTAGGTTTTCCCAGTCAAAAGTAGGAGTAGAGATATTCAGCACAGACCTTCCCTATAGTTGTGTTTCAGAAATGGCAGCTGGGCAGTGGTGGTGGCAATGTCCCTAAGCTGGAGGAAAGGCTTGAACCGGAGTATCTCATGTCCAAGAGGATTTTGTGTGTTAGCATCTAGCACCATGGTAGCCTCACTGATGACAAGGGTTGTCACAAATACTAAACTGTAGTAAATAAGCAGCCACATAGGAAGATGTATGCAAATATTAGTTAAGGTGGATCTCTGCTCATGGTCAGGGACTAGTTCTTCTTCAGAAAAGATCTCGACTGCAGTTGGAAAAACATGAAAAGAAATAAATCACTTATGCAGAAACTGCATTTTGGGCCCTGAACAAAACTCCTTTGATATAGAGAACTTCAAAAGATGACATTTAACAGATTTATGCTGTTTGAATAACTTCATCTGAAAGAATCAGACTAATTTCAGTCATTCAGATTAATTTTTCTCTATTTGTGGCCACCTGCACAACTTGTGGTCTTTCAATGGGCTGTCTTCATCTGGATCTTAGTGAATGACTCATTTTTGTCTGATGCATTTATTCTGCATCTCGTATCTTTTGAAAACACACATTTAATGGAAGCTGTGTATAGCATTTTAGTTCTGCTGTTTGTTTTAAAAAATTTAATTTACAAATGATATATTCCTGAAGATGACAACAATGAAGACCATAGGAATGGCAAATGCTGTCACCTGAAAACCAGAGATTTTGCACTGTCATATGGGACTGTGAAGAATATTGAGTAGGAAGCACACTGAGAATACTTACCTAAAACTGTTCTTCTGTGATTAAGCTGGTGTAAGTCTGTCTGAGGGAATGTGTCATGTTATTTCATGGCATGCTTGACAAAACACATCTGTGTTGTGGGACTGTGGATCAGAAACATCTTGTATTCTGCTGTAGCAGTGTTCACAGAGTTGCACTTGGGTTCCAAGGGTGTTCCGACAAGAAAATGTGAATAATAAAGCATGTGCTGCCAGGGCACTCAACATGAGGAGGCAAGAGATGTTCCTGTACAAATAACCTGGCTGTGTGACCAGCCTCTCAAAACCAGACAGTGGCTTTTGGGTACTGAACTAGAGAAATCTTAAAAAAGGTTCCGAGGCCTCTTTATGGGATCTTGAATCAGAGACGCTTAACAGTCTTGCAAGGTCCTGCATCTGGGTCGGGCCAAGCCCAGGCACAATTACAAATGGGGTACAGAGTGGGTTGAGAGTAGCCCTGAAGAGGACTTGGGGATTTTGATTGACAAGAAGCTCAACATGAACCAGAAGTATGCTCATGCAGCTCAGAAGGCCAGCCATATTCTAGGATGCATCAAGAGGAGTGCGACCAGCAGATCAAGAGAGGTGATTCTTCCCCTTTGCTCTCGTGAGACTCCACCTCAAATACTGCATACAGTTCTGATGTCCCCACCACAAGAGAAACATAGGTCTGTTGGAATGAGTCCAGAGGAGGGCCACAAAGAAGATCCAGGGGCTGGAGCACCTCTGCTATGAGGATAGGCTGAGGGAGCTTGGATTGTTCAGCCTGGAGAGGAGGAGACTTCAGGGGGACCTTATAACAGCCTTTTAATACCTGAAGGGAACCTACAGGAAGGCTGGAGAGGGACTTTTCACAAGAGTGTCCAGTGATAGGGCAGGGGAAATGATTTTAAACTGAAGGAGAATAGGTTTAGACTGGATCTTAGGAAGACTTTCTTCAGTACGAGGGTGGCAAGACTCTGGAACAGATTGCCCAGAGAAGTTGTGGATGGCCCCTCCCTGGAGGTGTTCAAGGCCAGGCTGGACGAGGCCTTGAGCAACTGAGTCTAGGTGAGAGGCATCCCTGCCCATGGCAGGGAGGTTGGATTACATATGCCTGAAGTCCCTTCCAACCTAAGCCATTCTATGAAATACTAGCCCCACTCAAATGCCAGACCCTAGGGGACTTATGTGACAGAGCCTGTTTTGAAACTCTTTGCCTCGCTGTTTTCCTGCCCTGTAATTCCAGTTTCAGATGCATTTTCTCTTAAACACTTTGCATTAAATACATCAGAAATGTATGTAGGCATTAATCTTGTTTCATTAGCATTCCTCTCAGCCCTTGGGATTTGTTCAACTGTCATTCATTTCTCCCATCCCCATAGGAAGAAATCCTGGAAATGCTTAAGGACTCTACCATGGAAACTGCTTCTGAGTTTGCTTAACTCTTAGAAGTTATTAGTAACATGCAAGGTACACCAAGAAGTGACAGGACTGTATTTCTATGGTTTTGCGAGTGCTCTGGTGAGAGCAGCAAGCCAAGAAAGAAATTGGCGATTCCAGCATGGTTTGAGAAAGGCTTCTACAAAACTCAGTTCTATCACTCCTTGTATAAGTTTCAGTCGTTGAAAGACAGTATCTAAAACTATAGAAATACACTATCACAACTTGTATCACCAAGAATGGTAAGCAATTGCAGACAGATTCTTTGCAAGCAGCTTCCTTATCTACAGGATTACCAAGTTACAAAGACTCTTAGGTTTCTTTGGGAACACACTGCTCTCTAGAAGCTGATCTTTTGAACAGTTCACACCAGGTATTCACATCCATTCTTAGCGGGTTCACAATTATGCAGGAGAGACGGAGCTACACTAAAATGAGAGAAATTGTACCTGTTTCTTCTTATAGCAAGGCAATCCATTCTAATTTGTGAAACCTTCATCAGCAGGAAACACCTCAGATAATGAGACTGGTGGAGTTATACATTCTGCATACAAATCTAGTGCTATGCAAAATACTGCATAATTAGCAATCCCTGTAACATTTGATGTTAACAATTAGCATTCTTGACTCAGGACAGGCTTGGTTCTGTGCAGAACTCCCTCTCCAATGGAGACAGCATGTGCAGTTATAACAGGCCTCAAGTCCCTGTTCTGTGCACTGGAAAGCTGTACACCATCCCAGTCTGGAATCAGAGGGCTAACTGCAAGAACAGAGTGTGCCTTCTCCTCTCAGTACTAAACCACTGAATTGATTCTTCACCTTCTCACTGACGGTAGATCCCACATAGATGTGTGATGCAGGTGATAAACTATCTTTTTTGACAATGACTTAATCACTTCCTTTCTTTTAAACCAGTTTCCTCTGTCACTGGTAAGATCTCCTCCGACTTCTTGCCCCTCGCTGCCTTTCTTCCCTCAGACTCATCCTTTTTTTGCCAAAGTTCAAGGTCCCTTTTATTGTCTTGCTCATAGCACACTGAGTTGACAATTCTTCTAAATGAGAAAAGATTAGGAAGTAAATAGAACCAGGAGAGCTACAAAGGTGGACAGTGGAATAAGAAATAACTAAAATACCAGCAACCTGCCTAATTTGCTAGGAACCTTCCCTGGGCTTCAAGATGTTTTGCTCCTTTTGCTCCATTATCACTGGAAATAGAACACAAGAAAAAAATTCTAGCACTAATTCCTGTTGGACTGAAGCAGGGAAATTTGAAGTGTCAAGAATTAATTAAATACAGATAAAATGTGAATTATTTCCCTTTGAACTCCAAGGGCAGGCAAGCAGCTGTTATGTGAAATTCAGATAAAATTTCCATGCATTTCTTGGCCTCCCTTATGACATAATTGCCACAGGAGTTTGGAAATAAACTCACAAGTTCACTTAGAAATGAACACATGAATAGCCACATTTCTTCTGCTGATGTCCAAGTTACACACTGTTTTTCAGACTACTTGCATGCCCTTAAAATTTTTCAGGAGCTGACAGATTCTACTAGAGGGAAATAAAAACAATGACATTACACTATTACAGACACTCAAGCGTCCTCTAGCCCTGTAAGTGCTATGTACTACTATGCAGATGGCTACTTCAGATCCTCAGTATAGCAATTTATTGTAAATTTGGTCTAACAATCTCCACCTATAAGCAGTGCTCTTCAACCTAATCCTGAGTCATGACAGCCGTATTTTTCACCTCAGCTGAATGGAGTATGTTTGCATTGCATTGCAACTTCAGCTAGAATAAGCAGATGATAGTCACAGGATATTCATGTTAGACATACAAATAAGATTTTATTTCGATTGATTATTTGTTTCCTGAGAGCATCTTCTAAGCATATGGAATCTAAAAATCCAGGAGTTCCAAAAGATACCTTAATTTTAGAACTAGAGCAGCCACTGTGAATATCATCCAGTGTTAGTAAACTAAAACCCAGTGGTTTTATATGTTTGGGGTTTGTTTGGGTTTTATTTTTTGTTTTTGTTTTTGGGTTGTTTGGGGGTTTTTTTGGTGGTTTTGTTTTGTATTTTTTTTTTACACAGAAGGGATGCAAGAAAATTGAAAAAAACACAGAAGTGCTCTTGTATGATGCATATTCCAGAATCAGGTATTATCATTACACAGATGAATATTACTTAGCAGTACAGCTGCACTGGCTTTTGAATTCTTGCATAAGAATGACCCCACACAGCACGCTGATATTCAGAGACAGAAATCTGGCAACTACAGGGCTTTTGGCGTGCCCAGGCAGTGTATGCAGCCACACCGCTCAGACGAACACGCTGAAGATAATAGCACACACTCATTCCTGCTGTAGAAGAACAGTAACAGATCCCTTTGGCTGCAGTTAACACAAACTGTTCCAACAGTTAGTTGTACACGTACTATCACAAACATGCAACGTTATACTTCTGCCATCTTTTGGAGCTAACAAGTTTCAGCAGATTTTGAGGAATCAGGTAAGGTACAAGCAGATTCACGTTTAGGGCCTGGTGTTCAGAATGTGAAGCTGTCACTGCAAGTAATGAATGCTCCTGCAGCAGAACTTCAGAAAGTATGTCCCAAGATTAAATGGGAATGGAAGAAAGAAATATTGATATCTGACATTAAAGGTGAAATGCAGTGCTATGAAGTATTTCCAAGAAATAGTTCAACATTTTTATCTTGAAATACCTATTATTATTCCACAGTGTTTAATTAACTTTATGGCCACTTCCTTGGAAAAGAAATGTCAATCAAATAAACAGTTCTCATTTTCAAAACAAGCACTTACCGGGATATATCTTAATGATTGTGCTAAACCTTGCAATTTTGCTATAATCACACTTTTCTTCTTCCATCTACATAATAAATTACTTTGTACCATACAGCTTTCATTCTTCCCTTTTCTTCAAACACAACTGTTGTACTCAAGTCGGATTTTAACAAATTCACATGCTCAAATATATTCTCCTAAAAAAAAAAATAAATCTATCAGGTCACAACATTGACACAGAAATTATAGAAATAGTAGTAAAATTATTGTCATTCTTACAGACTACCATTCTGCTAAGTCAACAATGTCTCTGAAAACTTAAGGATGGAGGGCCAAATGTAGCTCCTCTTGGCCAGGCCAGCGCAACGCTGCAGACTTCAAAAGGAATGCATCTGCCCTGTGAGATTTCTTTTATAGAAAAGCTTCCTCAGAAGGTTAACAGAAAATAAGCTTTCAATCTATTCTAGATTTTCAAAAGGGACAATTTATCCTTTGTCACCGGGCAAAAATGTATTTTCCAAAGTATTAATGAATTTCTGTCTCATCCATGCTTTGAAGTTTCGATACCATTCTGCAAGCTTTTTTCTCCTTTGAATCTTTTCTTGTAAGCTCATTTCTTTTTCTTTCTTCAGAACAGCAGGAAGCTCTTCCCAGTTTTTAATAAAGATAAATGGAGCCCCCATGGTTTTTAGTAATTGTAATGGAGCACTGTGGTACATTGATGAATTTCCGCAATCACCCGGTGTCATTACATCTTCTATAACAGGCAGAGATCCATATGAACAAGCTTCATAAATTCTATAGCATTCTGTATTTATTCCCACTGGGCACAATGTCAAATCACTCTGCAGCAAGGCATCTTGATAGTTTTTGAAACTTTCGTTTGTTTCTTGAGGCTGCCACCTAGAAAAGTAAAAGGGTTGAAAATTAACATTTTCCCACAGGCTCTGCAATGAAAAAACAGAGATATGCTTTAATTTCAATTACTGATAAAACTGAAAACGCTGTCATTGTAATGATTTTATATAACACACACAATCAATAGGCTTTTACTTTTCATCTTAACTATTTTTAAAGAGTCTTCTAAAAATGTATAGAAAATTTCACTGTTAAAGATAGATGGTAACACTTCTTTAAGGAAATTATTACTATTTAGGAGGGTAAGAGGCAAACTGAAGCACCATTTTACATCTTCTGCATGACTTGGGTGACGCATATGTCAATTTACTTCACAGCGCTGTTCAGAAATAGATACAGAGGAAGAAACTTGATGCGATTTTAATGGATTTTTTTTCCTTTTTGGCCTCAAATACTTTAAATCAGTAGAGGTTTGTTCTTCAAAAGTTAAGATGTAAAGCCATCTGTTAACCTGAATCCATCTGCCTGAAGTGCCTCAGAATGTCTGTGAGATAAGAGTTTATGTGACAGACACAATCCATCTCCTGAGATTCTTCATCAGGGTAGCTGAGGTCTTCCTAAGCACTGCTGTATCTGCTATCAAATGCTTTACAGGTGTTGCTTGGACAAATTAAGAAATACAATCCTGTTAGTCAAAAGATCTGTTCTACCTACTTGAAATATAAAAGAGCCATGCCATACTGATTAAATCTGGTCTCTTATGTGGAACACAACAAAATACAGCTGGTTTTTTTTCTTCTGAGATGCTAATACACATAAGGTACAAGACAATTATTTCTTATCCCACAATAATCAAATGTATATAAGAAAAAAAAAAAAAGATAGTCTTTAGATGTAGTGCACATAGAGGACTTTTCTATTTATTTAAAAATATTCTTTATGTAAAATATAGCAGCAGAGAGGCTGTTACCTTATGAAGACCCATACAAAGAGAGTGTCAGCAATGTTCTCTGTTTTAATTATGACTGGTTACCTTTAGTTGTACTATTTTTTAACACTCAAGAAAGGATTGGCAATAATGGACCAGGCAAAAAAGTCCAAATATTTTCATGAAGAACATCAAAGTCTTACTGTTCTCTGGCTGCAATCCAGCAAAGTTTGTCAAGCCCATCCTGCTTCAGAACTTCCATTAGGGTTTCCCTCGAAGAGTTCTTATAAACCGTTCCTAAGAAATTACATAGGTATGATCGTGGATCATGAAGCATTGACCAGCTGGGTTCTACAACTGGAAAATTTCTGTAGCTGTAAAAACAATATATACATTAGAAAACTGTATGGTTTATGTTAAAGAAAAAATATTTTGCAACGTTTAATCTTTACTGCAGCAGATTTGAAGACTAAAACCACCTGTTTGTTGGCAATCCACATCTCTAAACACAGACAGACCCACAGGCAAACCAGTGCAAGCCTTGTACTAAAAGCTGGTCTTTATTCCCTGTGCCCCCACCAAAAGTCTCTTCAGAGACTTTTCACAATATTTAGATCTTCTCTCTTATGTATGCATGTTACAAAATGCCCTTGGGAAACACGTTTTTTCAAAAGCAGCTGCTCTTGATGCAACCACTAGTTTTGACTGAAATGGCCAGGTTAGAGGTAACTATGAAGTTTAAGTCTCAGCTACCTTAACCTCTGGGCATACTTATCAACAGAAAATACCACTGGTAACCTCTCGAAGGTAAATCTCACTTTGATCTGGGATTAATCTAATCTTTTGGCTACTACATTGTAGCTTGTACAACAAGCTATTTAACTTGTCTTTTTGGACTCAACAAAACCAGTGTAAAGTCCTGGGATCCAATGAAAGCTCTATGTCATCCTTGTAGGCATGTTTTTACCACATCAGGCATTTTTCTTTTTCTTTGACTGATTACTCAAATCTTCCATCAATTATTTTGGTCAGCACGACAGCCAGCGAAACACTCCTTCAGCTGAAGGGCTGACTCTAATTGTTTCATTACATAAAACTATTTTTTTTTTCTGGAAAATGTGAATGTTAATTTTTTTTCTGCTCCTTTGCATTCTCAAATTAAGACAGGTATTCCTTCTGATATTATTTTTGATGCATCATAGTTCTGCCTCCCTGTTGGTTTGGGTTTTTGTATGAAAAGCTATACCTTGACCTCTATTCATTACTGGTTTCAAAGGTAGTCTCCATTTCACAGCGATTCTTCATTGCCATTAATGGTCCTGAAGACATATTCAACGTTTTCTCCTTCTCAAACTTTGATGAGTCCTTTCCTCATTCTTCTTCTGCACAATGAACATGAATTCGCTTTCCATTTTTTCTTCATGTTTAATATTTGTGCAGGATTCTCCATCTCTATTTTACCTCTTCACTTGGAAAATCTGGCACATTTGCGTACCTAACCACAATTTTAACAACTGTTGATGTGCAAGGGCTGCAAAGCTCCATTCTGATACCTGATCTATCTTTCTGTGTCCAGCTTTGCACCCCAGTTTAGTACTGTAACTGTTGTTGCTTTCTGTTATCTGTCACACTAATCTTTGCATCTCAACACTCAACTTCTTTTTACTTGAAAAGCCATCAATTCTCTGACACCATCAAGAATCCAAATTTAGTGTATTTCAATGACACTGTGAGCAAGTTCAAGCTATACAGTTTGCTAACTGGCTCAACAGAGGATATTGAATTCAAGACCTAAAAATAATCCTGTATGCTTTTCATCTTATATTAACATAAGTAGCTAAACCACTATTAACTCTGTTACTAAGGAGCAAAAATGCATCCAACAGAACCAAACCTTTTATCTACTCCGCATAAATAGTTTGAGCGGTAAGTTCAACAAAGATATTTTTGTGAGTAAGGAGTTAAGCCAGCTCGTGTTACTGTGATACTGGAGTATACTAATTCTAAATAGGAGGCATACAATTTCCTCTTGAGAGCCATAACAGGGGTTAAAAAAAATACTACCAGTACCATCCCTTTCCTAAACAAGTAATAGTCGGAACTTATTCACATAAATATGTCCATAAATGCCCATGTCACTGGTACCTATTACATCAGCAGTTATGAAAAATCTCAATAGCAAATCTACTGGAGACACAGGTTAAATTTTTTTCAGGTTCCCTAAATCCTAGTGTTGTTTTCCTGTTATCATTTTTATTGCTAAATGCAATTCCCAACAATTCCAATGCTTGACTTAGAAAATCATTAATAGGATCTTGTTCTACAATTCACTTACTATAAGTGTTTGGGTATCAGCAGTAACATTCAGACATTTGCCATACCTCATGCATAACAATTACATTTCAATTGTAAACTTTGTCTATAGCACTTACGTAGCTACTCCTAAAGGCCACTGGAAAACATCTTCTTCATTTACCAACGCATAGTCATATGTAACAAAGAGCAGATCTACAAATCCTCCATTTCTTTTCAGGTATGGTTGAATCCATTCATTATCGCACCGCTCGTTTCCAAGCAGCATAACTGCTACATGCTGTATTTTGTGAGTCTGAATTAATGTTTGTGTGTAATGCAACCACTGAGTGGCGTAAGCGATCTTTGCTCTTTCTCTTCCATTCAAAACTAGCACAATATTTTCAGCTTCAACTGAGAAGTAGCCAGGAACTACAGATGGACCAGTGATGAAGCTGTGAAAACCAAAATACAAACTGTAAACACCCTTAAGACAAATTATTGACTGTAAACCTCTAAACATCCTTACTACACAGTCTGTACTTCAGAGATATTGTTTTGCTTCAATAAAGAGTAATATACTGCAAAGTAACTGTGCAACTGTAACCATTTCTGTTGTTAGTATTTACATCTTAACACCGGAATAAAGCTGCCTTCATCTTTGTTCAGAAAAAAGATTTATACTCAAATGAAAATAATAATAAATCAGAACTACTACCATATTCAAACATCAAAATCTGGGTACATCAATCAACTTCAAAAAAAAAGATGTACTTCAATTTGACCAACTGTCAAACTTTTTCTTAATTCCAGTAATAACCAATGAATACTGTACTAGAAGAAGACAAAGGTCCTCTCAAAAATCTATAAGAGTACACTAAAACAGGTACAATTATGAGGGACAGTTAGCTGGTCTGGCATACTACTTTCCTCTATAATTTTGGTTAAATTAAGGTTAGACAAAAAAAAACAAAACAAAAAACAACGAACACTGCATCATCTGAAGTGAGTAGAACCTATAACACTAGAGGTACCATCTAAATGTAAACTTAGGTTGCTTGTACGACCCAGGTCAAACTTGAGGCTCTAATATAAGTGATTTAGCACAAAAATTTTAGGTAGAAAATAGCATTTCTTGAACAAGGTATTTTACAGAGGAATTTCAATCACGTAGCAAAATCTTTAAATTGCTAATCATGTACAAGTATCTGACAACAGCCATGTATGAACTGCAGTGAAGCAAAGCGGTGTTTGCCAGCTCTGTCTCTTTGGTTAACTGCTGTGTTACCAGACCATTGACCGAACTCAGGATTAGTGATTACACATCTTGGGAAGGAGAGGACGGGGGGAAAAAAAATTGCAAATTTCTTTTTACAAGGGTCAACTGACTGTTAGTTTTCCAGGTGTGCCGCATAACTACATTTTTTTTTTAGCTACCAGCAAAACTTAATATAAAATGAGCATGAGTTTTAATTCAGGAAGTACTGAGATTGACAGCTAGTTTCAGTTAAAGTGTGCTTAATGAGTAAAAGAAAATTCATAGCAAAAGCTGTAAAAACCACTCCAGTGAGGTTACCTGAAGCAGACTGACCTTAGACAAGCATATTCTAAACCTGACTTAAACCAATATACTCCTGGCTCAGTATAAGTGGCATTTTTTGGCACTAAGACTGAAGAGGCTCTTGTTTAATAAAGAATTCTAATAGATGAAATGTAAATCAGGCCAAGGCTTAAAACCAAAGTTTAAATGAAAAAAGACCCTCCTCAGTTTAACAAAGAATGAAAATAGAATCACTGAGATTCTTAAGAGAGAACACCTCAAGTATCAGAATGCCTAAAATAGTGAACAGGATACGTAGTTGATCCAGTAAGCACCTTGTAAAAAGGGACCTGGGGGAAAAGGGTTTTATGTATGGACACAGTGTTGTGAGGCTATCAACTTTACAGGAATAAAAGGATGTACAGGTGGGGAAGCAATGACCTGTGTTTAGGAAGGTATGAAGCTAACAGCATAAAATCACAGTGGGGAAAGAAGAAACACTGTGGAAATACAGTGCTGAGGTTGAGCTATTAACTCTCAGCCAGAACATGATCAGAACTGGGAAATGTAAGGGAGATTACAGAAGCTGCAAAACTATGGCAGCAGCACTGAGAGGTTTTCGCTACTCCATGAAGGCTAGATCAAGGATGGTATGGGGAGATTACGGGTTTTGTACTCAATAAATGATTGCTTCATATAAAGTCCTTGTTTTTTCTTACTAGTCTCAGAAATTATATGAAAGGATACTATTCTAGCCTGGGTCTTCCAGACCTAATTCCAAAGGCATTAGTCACACAGTCATTCTGTTATAGCAATATGATTAAGTTTAACACTGCAGCAGGAGAGAATATACCAAATATAGCTGGAGTAGAGATACTCCATATGGAATAAAGGAATTACTTAAAAGTGAGAAAATCAAGAAAAGAACTCTGGATCTTATCAAAAGGTAAGGTCACTGACTACATATGTGGATAAACACTGCTGGAAATGAGTAATCCTGTCTCAGTGCTCTGATGAGGATCTACTGAGCATGTCAATAAGAATACAGATAAAGGGGATCCCGTAGACAGTGTATTTGAATTTTTGAAAAGCTTCACCAAAGGCTCTTAAGGAAACTAAATTTCCACGAGCTATTCTTCATGGATAATTCAGCAAATAAAGAAGTTAACTTTGGTTAACTTTGTTGACCAACATGCTTTCATTCTGGTGTGAATCGAGATAGCTGCAATTTGCATAAGGAGGACAGGAGAATGGGACTTAAGAACTGCTGAACAACTAGGCTAACAGGGACTGGGGGAAGGCAGCACTGAATGCTTATATAATAGAGAGGGTGTAACTGTAAGAGATAAGAAGTTTGCCCCTTCCTGCTCTACAACATCCTCCTAGATGACAGGAGAGAAGGATGGGAATTGCTTCAGGCCAACGAAAGTGCTAAATGCTGCTCTTCTACTTGTATGAACACGTCAGCGTGTCACTACAATCCACATCAACGTGTCACTACAATCCACAGCTATTGCAGATCCTTCTCCACTCATGTTTTTAAATGAATGTCCCTGCATTTCATGCAGAAGTTGATTCTTCTAGTATTCTTTAGGCAAATTCTCTGGTAAAGAAGCCATCAATACCTATATTAAATATGTATAATCTCCCTTGTAAATGTATGAAATGGCCTTATTCATGCAACTGTGTTCAAGTGATATTTTGCCATTTTTGTGTCATTAGATTTGATATTCTTTAAAAACATTCATGAGAGTTCTACATTTTAAAGTCATTAGACTTACCACAAAAAAATGCACAGCAGCAAATAGTCTCCAAATATGTCACCTCAGCTACCTCCCTCTAGCCTCGTCTAGTAATCAAATGGAGATAATTTACCTCAGCCAGGCAATAAAGAAGTCAACAATTCTAGAAAATCTTATAACCAGCAAGCAGCCAAAATCATGTACTAATTCTTCCTCACAAAAAAAAAATAAATTCTAATTTCAGTGAAAAGTAGAAGTTAAACTACTTCATTTCAGAATCCAAACTATTAAAATAACAATTTTATTTGCATATTTTCTATACTTTGCACAGCAAGTTCCCACCAGTCTGTCAAATTTTAACCTCTGTTATGTTAGTACCAAACCTAATCTCTATATTTTTATAGGCTCCAACATACAAGCTGAAGTTAAAACAGAGACTCTGTTATCCCCAGTCCCTCTAAACATGAGAAGATGTTTAAATGCTAGTATAGAAATCTTTCCTTGAGGGATGCAAACCCTAAGGACCATGTGAGGTGGTTATTCATCCGCAACAGGCACACCAGAGAGAAACTAACCACCATCAGTCAAGTGACAGACTCATTAAGTGCAGAAAATTATTTTCATATTATAAACATGAAAAGCAAGGGCTTGGGAAAAAATCCTCATGTCCATACAAAGAAGCCAATCCATCTGCTAAAGTGTCACTGATTTCTATAGCTTCTGAATTTTAAATTCTGCAAATAAAATGCCTCTTCCCATGAACACTATAGGCACTGGTCCCTATTCAAAGGAAGTATTATATCCTTTCTGCAGATCCATGAAATGAAAGCCCTATTGCTTTGTCAAGGAGATTACTGAGGTGCAGGAGCATCATTCATAGCTGATTCCCTAATCTTGTAGGATAAGGTGGTATTTTCAGATGAATGCAACTATTTTTTTAGGAGTATGTAATTTCACCCATTTCCTTAGATGTAAGACAGACCCTTTAATAATTGCTATGTTTAAATCAAGCCTATGTATCTTTCTAGAAAACATTTTTTAATCACTTATGAAAGTGATGTAGGCATTACTGAAAAGATTCTGTGGGCTGCATCATACAGTGTCAGATATGTAGATAAATAATTCAAAGCGATAAAAAACTCCTGTGACCACTTAAAGAAACCCTTTCAATTCACAATCATGTATTTACTTGAAACATCATCTGCAGATTTCAATTACAACTCCCCGTCCGATTGTACATGGAAAAAAACCTTCCTGAAGCAACAGCTTTCAGAAGTTAAATTCATTTAAGCCTGTCATTTATGCTTTAAAAGAAAACTTTTTCAACAGATGGGTCCTGGTGCAAGTGACTAAATGCTGTAAAAGAACTACTACCGGAAAACGGGCCAAACAGCTGAAAAATCCTTTGGCTTTCACTGCATTTTTACAGAAAACCTTAAAAATGGTGTTATAGGACCTTAGGAAATAAGTTCTCTATCATTCACTAAATAATATGTTTTGACAAGTGCTTTTAAACATGCATGATCACAGAACAAAATCCATTTTTAAAGCTTCAAGTGTAATCTTCCTCTACATATAAAATTTTGCTTTGCAAATCAAATAGTTAACCAGATTCTAGGTCTCACAGATGCCTCAAAACCCCAAGCTTCTTTCAGTCAACTGTCAGCCCCCAACCCCATTTCTTAAGACTTTTCTCAGGCTTGTATTCCCCCTGCTCCTCAGGTCTGCTGGCTGCCCTCCCTCTCAACATTGGTAAGTCCTTTTGCCTTTCTTTCAAATACACAAATCTTCATAAAACAGCAGCTGAAATTTCTCCCTAGTTTTCTATTTTTTTACTAGTGACATGTTTGGGCTTAAATTTGCTGGTTTTATCAAGTATATGTTCTTTGTGATAATTTTGAATGAGAAGTTGCGTGCTTATTCCTTAGCTTTCAAAACACGACAAAATTCAAGTATTTGCTACTGATATTAAAATAACTGTGGCTTTGAGTCAGATAAAATAATGCACCTGTGCATCTTATCATGTTCTTTAACTTTACAGTGCATCATTTATTAAAATTAACAAGTGTCAACATCATACAGCTAGTACCTGAAATATGTTTTTCCTGCTTTTTGGCTTCCTTCTCTCCACTGTGCAGTCACATCAGCTGGCTCAAGCTGCCCTCCAAAAATATGTTGCCAGAGGTAAAGACCTACATCAATGAAGATATGATGAAAAATTTGAATGCCTCGATGTTGCCTACTCTACACTCCTAGAAAATAAAAGCATTTCTGGGAAATTGACAGCGTAACAATTTGGGAAAGATATGTCA
This sequence comes from Ceryle rudis, assembly GCA_033439905.1. Taxonomy (NCBI): domain Eukaryota; kingdom Metazoa; phylum Chordata; class Aves; order Coraciiformes; family Cerylidae; genus Ceryle; species Ceryle rudis. The sequence continues at coordinate 22,631 of JAAGNO010002149.1, forward strand.
GAACTTCTTATATAATATGGACGTTGCTTCCCCAATTCCATATGACTTCAAGTTACGTAAGATTAATTTTTCACACACTGGGGCATTTAAAAACATATAGCAAACTACCACTTGTTAGCATTTCCTTCTGGTACACACCTCACTTTAAAATGAGCAGATATTAATCAGCATTGTAAGGACAAGCATACTTCTCTTGTGTATCTGTAAAAAATCAAATTTTTGTGATGGAATTCATCACCATATAATCTATCAATGTGTTCTACAATGCTACATGAAAGTTCCACTAAAGATGGAACTTTTCTTTTTAAAAAAAAGCTGAAATATGACAATGCTGTGTCTTTAACAGTAGTTAAAGAGCTTGAGAGGACCTTCGCCACGAGTTTGTGTAGAGTCGAAATTCAGTGTCTTGTACAACAGAAGAATTTCCAAGTTGATCAGTGGCAGTGGTATTGTAGTACAGTGCCTCATTTCTCATCGTGCTAACCTTTATTTCACAAAATGTAAATGTGACATAAATATTCTGGTTTAGTCAAGTAAGAAGCCTGCCCTTGTGTTGCACAGATTTCAAAAAGTAGCTGTGTTTCCCTGCCATTTGAACCATTTTCTTTGAGAGTTGTGAAAAAGACTTGAAAAGAACTAATACAAAGAAACTTTAGTCAAACTACTCTTATTTGGTATTAGCATAAATTTGAGCAACAGCTACCACTTCCTTAATGCTCTTCACATATAGTTATCCATATTATTTACTCACATACATTAAATGTTAGTCATTAAAAAAAACAACCAAACAAGAAAACATAAAAGAGCTACATCTGAAAGATTATGTGATTAATAGATATTGATAACATCTGCTTACCAATTGCTGCTTTGCCCCAAATCTGTACTCTAAGACTGGTTTGTTCTAGGTGAGATCTTGCCTTTTTTATCATTTTAAGATTAGCTTCATATCTCTGCTGAGAAGCAACCAGTTCATTTCTCTCGTCCTCTTCCCATGGATTCCACTCTTCATTTCCCAAGGCAACATGATCTAAAATAACCCAAAGCGTAATAACATAAAAAGAACAGATTTACAAGTGTAGAAAACTGACGCATATTCCTGAATTCTGAATTTCAAGCAGCACCTGACAACCCCCCCTCCGTTCGGGCCCAGGAACAACGCCACCACAGGGAATGGCCGCAGCCAGCGCAGGCCCGGCGGCGGGTGGAGGGGACTCGGCCTCGGTTCCGCTCTCCCTCAGGGGCTGCCTCCGGGGCCCGCCCGCCGCGGTGCTGCCGAGCAGAGGCGCTGGGGGACGAGGCGCTGCGTTCGGCCTGGCCTGGGCTTTCCACGCCGGGGACAACAACGGGGGGCGGCGCCACCCCCGCCCCCCAAAGCCGGGGGCCCCGCGGCCTCTCTGGCGCGG